>JAJIBD010025779.1:0-11248 GCA_021461705.1 Cryptotis parvus | reverse complement strand
GGCCCACGCGCTCCCTAAAGAGTCCTCGGCGGCGCTGACGCGAAAGCGCCAGCAGCTCACTACGTCCCCTCCGCGGCCCGAGGCGACGGCGGCGGCAGCTCACGGCGTCCCTCCGCGCCGAGGCACTGGGCGGGCGGGCGGCGCGCGGGCGCAGGCAGTTGACAGCAGGAACCGCCCCGCAGCGGCCGCCGCTGCCGCCGCGCAGCCGCGGCCACCGAAGCGAGCTGGAACCGGAGCGGCGGGCAGGACCCGGTGCGCTCCACGCCGGGCATGGCTACCGCTGGAGCCCGGCTCTCCGCCCCCCCGGCGGCGCCCCACCTGCAACGGTCCTCAGGCTTGGGAGAGGGGCGGAAGAAGCGGGGGTTTCTCCCCCACCGTAGGCCTCTTGCTGAGGGAAAGGGGTAGTAGTTGCTGTTTCAGGAAACTTTATTAGGTCAGTCTCTGTAGCCCTTCCCGGAGAGCCTGAGCTACCGCCGCGTAGCGGGGAGGCAGGGAGCCGACACTCTCCGGCAGCGACAGGGAGCGACGGACTGACCCCTGACGGAGATGGGGCAAGGCAGGAAGTGACAAGCTCCGGGGTGGGTGGGGGAGCGTAACGGCACGCCTGGGAGCGCCGCGCGCATGCGCGGCGGCCGGGAGGCCCCCGCCGGTGGGGACGCGCGGCGGCGCCGCGCGCGGCTCACGGGGGCGGTGGCGGAGTGGAGCCGCGGCCGGCCCGGTCTGGGGAGGGCTGCGGATCTGCGTAGCCCGCGCGCGGCGCGGAGCCGAGAAGCCCCGGGAGGTGTGTGCGTCCCGCATCCCCGGGCGCGGGGCCGGCTTGGCACGCCTGGGAGACGCGCGCTGCTCAGCAAACCAAACCTTGCTGCGGCTCGTGCGTGAGCGAGAGACAGGCCGGCAGCCCGTGCCTGGCTTCCGGCCCAGGTGTCTGCCCGCCCCGAGCGCCTCACCCCCGCAAAGGTGATGGGCGCGTGTAGAAGCAGCCAAATACCAACTTTATTATTATTTTTAATCCAGGCCGGCCGAAGTGTGGCTGTGAGAACGGGCAGGAGTATTCATTTGTCTGGTTAATCGGTAAGTTAGGTCCTAAGGAGCAAAGCAGTCTCGGAATGGAAGAAGCGAGTCCAGCATCACAGGCGTTTGAGACCGAAAGTGAAGTTGGATCACGTGGGCTGTTGGCACTTTTCCTCCCTGGCAGTGGCCGGTACCGGCTGGGAAAATTCAGTGGTTGCAGAGTCGACTGCCAGTCCATACTTAGCTTCTTATGGCCGGAGGACACCCGCCCCAAATCCTGGGATTTGGGGGCAAGCTCACCTGTAAAATCGTCAGGTCCACTTAACAGGAAATGTTAAGGGAAGAACATCCCTTGCCTAGTCGTGGTGTTCCGCACCTTTGCGCCCCCTGTCCCCTCCCCTCCACCCACCCACCTCGCCTAAGATCCTTTAACTTGAGGCTGCTTATTTTTCTCAAGGACCTGAAAATAGCATTTTAATGGTTAGGTTCTGTTTGCACTTTTGGAAGTGCAAACAAGACACTGATCTCTTGTTTCCAAAAAATTCCAAGGAGTTTGGAATTAATGGATTATCCAGGAATGCTCAATTTGTTACCTTAGAAATATCGAATAACATTTGCATAGGGCTTGGGAGATTTGTAGAAGCTATGAAAGGGTAATAGGAAAAGGACAGAAAAATGATCTACCTTTACAAAGGAATTTTAAGTACTGTACTTTCAAGTCAATATATGCTCAATCACTTTTCTCTATCCTATTAAGAATCATCACAATATGAAGAAATGCAATAAAGTACCATCATTTACAAAGCAACAAAATACTTTCGGGTGATAGTGTTTCATATGTAGTTTACCTGCATGCAAAATGCTTTTAAGAAATTTCAATGACACAATGGATTTACAGTTGATTTCTTTTTAACATTGGAGAGAAGATGAAACCATGAATATTATCTAGAAAACCTTACTTCACAGATGAGGAAACTGAAACCTACAAAAGCTATGTGATTTGCCAAATGTCACAGTAACAGAATCAATCTAGTTATCTGCTGCTCGTTTTTAGGAATTATCGTGTCACCTTTACAAACACTGCATACCAACCATCCCAGAAAAATCAACTATCTTTCCTTTCAAGTACACTGCAGCAACCTTAGAGACACATTAGTGCAGCATTTAGAACTAGCTTTATGATCCATGAAGTCTGGAAATACACCCCTAATGATTAACCCAAGACCCTTTACAGTCCATTTTTTTTTCTCATCTTGAAGGCAGGAAAGCATGAACACCGCATGACAAACTATCTTGGAATTAGTGCCTTATAGTCACTCACATACTCTTCTCTGCAGATCAGCAATTTGGATTGGTCTTGCGGAAATCTTGGTGTAACTACTATAGTCATCTGCCAGTTTGGCACACGTTTTGCAACTGGCAATGACTATTGGCTGTACCTGTTTCTAGCCTTCATCCTCAAGATTAGCTAGAGCTGTTTCATAGGTGGTAACACGCCAAGCAAGTACAAGTTGGAGGCATCTTGACACCCAAAGCTTTATATTACATAACATCCTTTCCATCGCAAACTAAGTTAAAAAAAGGTCAGTTCAGATGCAAGAATTAGGGAAATATATTCTTTAGGTTGAAGGAACTGCAAAAGTCATTTTACAAAGGGATGGATATATATATATGGATATATGGGATGAATATATGGATATATGCATATATGTATATATTTCCATATATACATAAATATAGGGAAAAATTGATGGTATTTGCACTTTATGGTCTTAATTTAAGAATAAAGAAGACAGCTGATTTTTTAATATTTTTGTGATGACTTTTTAAACTGCAAAAATGGGCCAGAGAGTACAATGTTCAGGGCTATTGTCTTGCACATAATGAACCCAGGTTTAATCCCCGGCACCCCATATATCCCCTCAGTACCACCAGGATGATCCCTGAGCACAGAGTCAGGAGCAAACCTTGAGCACTGCAAGGTGTAGCCCAAAAAACCTCCCCCCAATAAAAACAAAAAAGGGATCATTAGTTAAACCATTTATCTAAAATTAAACTGAATTTGATGCGCTTTGTGGATTTACCTTTCTTAATTGTTCAAGATTCTTTTTCTATCTGTTCTAAATAGATCCCACTGAATACAACATCAAAATCCTCACCTTGAGGCCCAGGAGATAGCTTCATGGGTTAAAGTGCCTGGGTTTGATCCCCAGCACCACATGGTCCTCGCAAGTGTGACCCAAAAAAATATCAAAAACAGAAAACTAACACCCAGTAGAAATAATTCCTACAGAACATATATGTCCTAGTTCAGATTTTACTAGCATTGATGATACTGTGGCATTCTTTAATAGAAATTATATATATACAAATCAAGTTATGGTTGAAATAGAAGGCGAACTTTAGAGTTGTCAATGGAAAATTGGCATGAAAGAGTAACTTAAGCTTTTGATAATAGTATATCAACTAGTAGAATTTAATGTCTCAATATTATGTAAAGTCTCACAAGAAGCCAGAGGAACTCCCACACCATGAGGGCCACCATTACAGCCTTTTGGAAAAACACTATGGATATTCCTCCAAAGCCTAGAAATTGAACTCCCATTTGACTCCAGCCATACCACTCCTGGGAATCTACTCTGAAAGCCAAAAACATGCAGCACCAACACCATCCCTACTTTTATGTTCATAGCAGCATTATTCACAATAGCCAGAATCTGGAATCAACCAGAGTGCCCAAAAATTGATGACTGGTAAAGAAACTTGGTACAGCTACACAATGGAATGCTGTGCAGCTGTTAGGAAAAATGAAGTTACGAAATTTGCCTATAAATGGGTGGACATGGAGAGATCCAGAAGGAGAGAGACAGATATTGAATGACTGCATTTATTTGCATAACACATATATATACATATATATATACATATTATGATACCAACATCCAAGGTCAGGCGAAATGTGGATCAGAGGTCTTGCCAGAGGTAGAAAACTACCACAAATGTGTGGAATAGAGGTTAGGTAAGACGGAGAAAGGAACAGTGGACCAAGATCGTCGAAAAAAGCATATTACAATCCACAATGTATAAGAGGGAAGAGAGAGAGAGAGAGAGAGAGAGAGAGAGAGAGAGAAGATGGAGAACCTGCCATGGAGGCAGGCTAGGGAGGGGGGAGGGTATCGTAGAGTAGGTGGTGGGAGGTGAGCACTGGTGGAGGGATGAGTGCTGGGAACACTATGGCTTTAAACTCCAAAACATGAACATTTTTGTAATTGTCAAAAAATACATTTAAAAAAATGAGAGCCACCATTTTCAACATCTGACTCCACAGCTCGTCAGAGTTCCACCCACCCAGATGAAAAAGCCCATCTTTCCCTGTCTCAAGTTCATCAATAAATTACGAGATGAGAGCCTACTAGTATCCCACCCACACGGCAGAGCCTGGCAAGCTACCTGTTGTCATTTGATATGACAAAAACTAGTATCAATTATAGACCTCATTCCCATGACCTGAAGAAATGGTTTGAGGCTACACTAGCACATGACATATGAAGATGTTACTGGTGCCGGCTCAAGCAAATCGATGAACAATGGGGAGACAAGTGATACAAGTGATTATGTAAGCAAATAGATTAAAGACACAATGCTTTACCCAAAATGCTTATTTGGGGAGCTTATTGTGTTCCAAGCTTACTTTTGACTCTATGCTTAGGGATCATTCATGTTAGTGCTCAGGAAACCAAATTCAGTGTAGGGATCAAACTCGGGTTTGGCTGCATACTAGGCAAGCTCCCTAACCCATGCGCTAACTCTCTGACCCCTAGAAAGCTTATTTTAAGCAGAGTAGAGTAACTTGTAGCAGAGTTTCTGCCTACTGAGAAATCCCATTAATGGAGTTAGAGTTTCGTTCCTGAAGAGTTTCATTCATGCCTTGCTGACTAGGTGATAGTGGGGGTATCATGCTGTCTGGTGGGTCTCAAACCATACCTAAGAGCAGTTCTTCCCTTCAAAATGCATTTCCAGATATATTTAATGAATTCTGTGGGGAACGGGATTCTTTTTATTACAGTGGAATTTGTTCATAAGCTTGTGTTATATGTTCTAATGATTATTTGTCTCTTACTGAACTGCTTTCTAGTTTTTCTGAATCTTAGATCTGAGATTAGTGATTAGTCCACTTTACAAATAGGGAAATTATTATCTGAAGTAGTATTGAAACCTAGATCTGAGTCCAGATTCCTGTGCTTCAAGTTACATATATTCTGGCTCTTCCTAAAAAAATGTTATCTCTCTGAATCCCAAGTTCTATTTCTACTCTGAGACAGATTATCTGAATTTCCCCTAGTATCTCAAAAATTAACAAGATCAAAATCAGAGTGATCTTACCAAACCTATTCTTCCAGATTTTAACCACATGGTTGCTGTGTATTAAGGTACTGGAGGTAGAAGACTTGGAATCATACAGAAGAGCATATTGCAAAAACAAAGCAGGTTACCAGTGTACATGTTTCCTCAGCTTTTCACCAACTACTTTTTTAAATGAAAATTACAACTGTTTATCTGAGAAATCTCTGGAATTATACCAAATGAAAGTGTTTTATATAAAGGCAGAAAGCTTGATATTTATTCTACTTTCAGTCCATCAGATATCGACCATCAGCAGTGTTTGTATAACTGTCATGTGAGTAAGGAAATAGATGGGTAAGAAATTAGGAAGGAGTGGGGGTGAGGAGAAACCTGGGAATTCTGCTCTTCACTCAAAGCATTTTCTTTTTTTTATAATTTTTTTTTATTTTTACAATTACAAAGATATACAATTAAAAAGTCCATATCTGGGTTTTGGTCATACAGTGTTCCAGCACCCATCCCGCCACCAGTGCCCATCTCCCACCACCAACGCCCCCGGTTCCTCCCCAGCCCTCCTCCATGGCAGGTTCTTTATTTCTTTCCATTTCTCTTTCTTTCTTTCCTTCCTCCAGACTATGGATTACAGAACATACATTAAAGGATTGTCATGTGTATCTTTTTTGCCTCTATTTAATGCTCAGTTCTAGATTGGCATTAGTACTTCGACAATTGTTAGCACACTGTTCTAACAACTGACTCTCTGACTCCCCACACATTTGTGATAATTTCCACCTCACTCAAAAGCATTTTCTAAAAAATAAAATACCACAAAATTGAGTCAAGATTCCTAGGAAGGGCCAAAGAGAATACAAGGGTAAGGCACCTGCTTTGCCCATAGCAGATCCCTGTTCTATCCTCAGCACCATAGTGATCTATTTTGTGATCATTCTATTTATCATTTTTTGTTACAATAAATATGAAATAAATTTGGGTCTCTAAGGGACAGGCTTAGGTGTGGGTGGAAACAGGATATTGGTGGAAGAAAGATCAGACTGGAGGTGGGATTGGTGCTAGAACACTGAATGCCTGAAACAACTGTATTATGAATAACTTTGTAAATCAGTGTTTAAGAACAATTTAAGGAAATAAAAAGGAATGATGGAGAAAGAAGAAAGAAGGAAAAAGAGGGAAAGGTGGGGTGACGAGATGGACCAAATGACTGGAATGCATGCCTGCCTAGCCAGAACAATTCTTGGTAAAAATCTCCTGACCTGAGACCACTCCAAGTGATAATCTCCAGGTGGTTATGTTGTGCTAGGGATCAAATTTTGGGGTATTAAACTTATAAGTGCTTAAACCCTTTAGTTATCCCCGCCAGTCCCACAACAATTTTTTGAATAAATAAACAAATGAACAGAAGTGAGAGTTAACTCAGAAGTGGCATAAAGCAACTAAAAATGAAATTAATTCAGTAACTCATTCAATAAATACAGGGCTGGAGTGATAGTACAGTGGATAAGGTGCTTGCCTTGCACATGGTTAACCTGAGTTTCATCCTCTGCACTCCAGTATGATCCTCTGAGCCTGTCAGGATTGATCCCTCAGTGATGAGCCAGGAATAAGAGATACAGATAAGTATACACAGATTATAGATCATGTAGTATATGTCAGATATTGTCCCAGGTACATAGATGTTCATAAACCACACATTCATACTAGCCCTTAGTTTATAGTCCAATGGGGAAAGCTAGCTATTAATCTAACAGCACTGATTTAGATGCAAATATATGCATAATATCACATGTAATATGAAAATAGATATGGTGATATAAGAGTGTATAATAGAGATTTGACCCATGTCAAAGTGATCAGGGAAGGCTTAAATAAAGGAAATGACAAGAAATTATTCAGAGGAAATGAAGCTAAAAGAGCCCACCAAACTCATTTTGGCAAATGCAAAATTTTGGTCCAATGCACAAATGAGAATTAGTGTGCCTTTGCATAGGAAACCTGTTAGGAGATAAAGTTAGAAAGACTTAGGGGGGAGTGATAGTAGAATGAGTGGTGTTGGCCTAGCATGTGGCCAACCGTTTAATCCCTGGCGGTCCCCCAAGCACTGCCAGGAGTAATTCCTGGAATGCAGAGCCAGGAGTAATCCCTGAGCATTGCTGGGTGTGACCCAAAAAAAAAAAAAAAGCTGGAAAGACCCTTGTAGGATTTTTGAAGTACTTTAAAGCAAAATGAAAATATAGTGTATACAAGTTTAGAGATTTATTATAAAATGGTGTTATACATTTATGAGATATATGATGTGTATGTATGTATACCTGTATACAGCTTACATAAATTGATTTTAACATGTTATAATTATACGAAAATATAAAGGTAAATGTAATTAATAGTTACAGAGTTGATGTAATATTTTCCCCTTTAAATACAAAATGCAGTAGATTTAGTGTATTGGATGAGTTGTGCAACAGCTATCATTCATTTTAGAATTTTCATCCAAAGAATGACTTCCCAGACTTACTGCTCTCTATTCCCTCTTCGACAAGTCTTTGGCAAAAAACAGTTTATGTCTGTATGATTTGTCCATTCTGGATATTTTACGTAAATGGAATCATGTATATGTGGCCTTGTATCTTTTGCTCTTTCATTTAGCAGTATGTCTTCATAGGTCATCCATGTTGCATGCATCAGTACTTCATTACTTTTGCTTTGCCAAATATCTCATATACACTACGCCTTATTTAGCTGCTCATCAGCTGATGGACATTTATTTAGCTTCCTTTATAATAAATATGGGTTTTTTTTTTGGTCATACCCGGCGTATGCCAGGAGAAACCTTAGAATTACTCCTGGCATGCTCGGAGGACCACTGGATGGGATGCCGGGATCGAACCCAGGTTGGCCGCATGCAAGGCAAATCCTAGCCCACTGTGCTATCACTCCAACCCCTAAATTTTGCTTTCAATCATTATACACAAAAATGCAATATCTTGGCCATTTGTGTGCAAGTTTTTATGAGGACATACTGTCTCAAACATATACTCAGAAAATAATTACTGGATCATACGGAAATTTGCCTATATTCTCTATTTATATCTGTGGTAAAGAGAACTTCAGGACTGTTCTGAATGATCCTGCTCAACCAGAATCCAATAGTGGTGCTTGGGTTTCTATTCAACTTCTCCTGGAATCGTTGGTATCAAGGGTTTTTTTGCTACATAAATCTATCTCCATAGCAAGACAACAAGCTCAAAAACTCAGCATCCAGGCTAAGAAGGCAAGTAGGGGAGAATAAGGAATGCAAATAGAACCTAAGAATGTGCATTCCACTACCACAGTATCCTAGAACAATGATGTACTTCCTCCAAGTGGATGTAGGATTATACAATACTGTATTTTCTGCCTGGGATGCTGAAAAGTGAGTTGAGCTGAGTAATAACTTATCCACTTTTGGTCTTCCCCAACTTATCCCAAATAGTTAAATGGATGAGGCTAAGAGAAAACTAGTGTATCTCCCTTACCATTCAGAACTTCAGAATAAAGAAAAAAGAACTTATCCGAATATCTTCTCACTTTTTATTTCTCCACCCTCCTAGTCACGAAAAAGGAGGCGGACTTTATTTATACTTCTTCCACAGTTCAGTGATCCAGACTATACAGTTTCAACTGTGGAGGATAGTGTTAGTTGCCACGGTGATTGGGAGGTACCACTAGTATTTAGATGAGCATTATCCAAGATAGCAGATGCTTAGGACCTCACCGACTTGCTAATAACAATTTGATTAAGATTTTTTTTTTAAAAAAGATGAAAATAACTATGATAGTCACCTAAAGTAGTCAATAATTTTAATATATTCAGACTTAGACCATGATCATCACTATTGATTTCAGAATATACTTCATCATCCCATAAAGAAATCGTGCACCTACAGTCAATCACTCCCGCTTCATCTTACCACTCTCATTCCTAGGCACTCACAGGTCTACTTTCTGTCTCTATGGATTTGTTCTTTCTGGTCATTTCCCTATATCTGGATGTATTCAATGTGTAGGCCTCTGCATCTGGCCTTTTTATTTATCAGATGTTTTTCAAGTTGTATCATATATTAGTATTTTATCTCTCTTGATTGTCAAATAATATTTTATTGAAACGATATACCTTCTTTCATTTATCAATGAATGGTTGATAACCATTTAGGTGTTCTTCACTTTTGGCTAATTATAAATAACATTGCTAGATCATTCATACAAATTTTCTGTGTGGGCCTAGATTTCACTTCTCTAAGCTATATGCCAACAAGTGTAATTGCTGGATCATATGGAAATTATATTTCACTATTTTTGACAAAGCAAAGAAAATAATAACTAGACAGGGAAGGATATTACATACTTGGTTAAGGAATCAATAGACCAAGTGGAATTAAGGTTATGATACAAATTCATCAAATGAAGGGATAAAGAGGTAGAAAATTATAAAACAATATCTGTAGATATATATGTATATTCATATCTTTATCTATCTCAATACAATAGTGGTGGGACAATTTAATATCCCACAGCGAATTTTGATTAAGCACATTTTAAAAATTTTTTATTTTATTTTATTGAGTCACCATGCTCTCCAGTTAGAAGACTGTTCATGATTAGCTCTCAGTCACACAATGTTCCAACACCCATCCCTCTACCAGTACACATTTCCACCACCAATGCGCCCTTTACCCTCCTGTAACCCCCCATACCCCAGACTATCTCTATGGCAGGCACTTTTCTTCTTTCTCCCTATCTCACTCTTCCCATTGGGCATTATGGTCTGCTGTACAGGTACCAGAGAAGTTACCATTTTTGTTCCTTAACCTATTCCGCATGCAGTTTTTAGATAATGGTCATTAACTGTCAAGGCTCCGCCGGTCCTGACAGTGCTGGAAGCGAAGTTCCCTTCTACCTCCGCCGGGCGAGGAATGGATGAACACTCAGGAATCCGATGCAGTTTTAAAAGGCTTTTACTTATCACAGGTTCAGGCATACAAATCAAAGCAAAAGGGAAAACCCGATGCTTAGGATTCCAGGCTAGAACCCCAGCCACAGTAGGCCAAGATGGGGACCACCACGTGTAAAAACTTCCAAGGGGGAATAAACGCCACGAGGCGAGATCCCACAGGGAAGAAGGCCAAAAGCCAAAAAGCCAAAAAGCCGCAGGGAGCCAAAAAGCTGAAGGCTGAGGGAACCAAAAGGTAAAGGTGAAGGGGCCTCAAGTCAGCCCCCTTATATACACCAAAGTAAATTCCAACGGGAGGTTGTCATGCCAACAAAGAACCCTAAACAGAGTGTAGTGCCACACCCTATTGTAGGTATAAACAAAGGTTACACCAAGGACTAACCCGAGATTATCTCTTATGTAAAACACTGGAGTGAGAGGGGCTGATATAAAGTAATACATCTTAACTTCATGAGCTTCATGTAATCTAGATGGTACCTACAAGGTCCTTATTATTATCTGCACCAGGGTGATTCTGAGTATCTTGTTCTCATGTACTGAAAGGGTCATACTCGCCTGCTTAGAGCAAACTAGTATGATCCTTCCTATAGTCTACCTTAGTCTCAGCGTAGCCAGGGTGGTAGTCTCCTTGTAAATTCTAACTGTCCCACGCTGGGTGCAGTGGGTATAAAGAGGAGCTGAGCCCAATCTAGAAAAACATAGAAGTCTTAGTAGATGTATAAGTCAGTAGTTATTCAATCAAGGTGACTTCTGTAACTGCCACACCCTCTAGCAGTGTTTACATAGAAGAGAGATCTCATTAGAATGAACATTGGCTTAAATAAGATTAAGCTGGGTGCGAGCAAAACAACAAAACTCCCAGATTAGCTAAACATGTCCTCCAACAAT
>JAJIBD010025777.1:0-19849 GCA_021461705.1 Cryptotis parvus | reverse complement strand
GTGTCGGGAACGCCACCGGGTCCCCGACAGTGCCGAGAAGCGAGTTCCCTTCTACCTCCGGCCGGCGAGGAATGGATGAACACTCAGGAATCCGATGCGGTTTTAAAAGACTTTACTTATCACAGGTTCAGGCATACAAATCAGCAAAAGGAAAAACCCGATGCTTAGGATTCCAGGCTAGAACCCCAGCCACGTGTAGGCCAAGATGGCGACCACCACGTATAAAAACTTCCAAGGGGAATAAATGCTCACGAGGCGAGATCCCACAGGGAAGAATGCCAAAAGCCAAAAGCCAAAAGCCACAGGAGCCAAAAAGCTGAAGGCTGAGGAACCAAAAGGCAAGCGGTGAAGGGGCCTCAAGTCAGCCCCCTTATATACACCAAAGTAATCCAATCGGGAGGTTGTCATGCCAACAAAGAACCCTAAACAGAGTGTAGTGCCACACCCTATTGCAGGTATAAACAAAGGTTACACCAAGGGACTAATCCTGAGATTATCTCTTATGTAAAACACTGGAGAGAGAGGGGCTGATATAAAGTAATACATCTTAACTTCATGAGTTTCATGTAATCTAGATGGTACCCACAAGGTCCTTATTATTATCTGCACCAGTGTGATTCTGAGTATCTTGTTCTCATGTACTGAAAGGGTCATACTCGCCTGCTTAGAGCAAACTAGTATAATCCTTCCTATAGTCTTCCTTTAGTCTCAGCGTAGCCAGGGTGGTAGTCTCCTGGTAAATTCTAACTGTCCCACGTTGGGTGCAGTGGGTATAAAGAGGAGCTGTGCCCAATCTAGAAAACATAGAAGTCTTCGTAGATGTATAAGTCAGAAGTTATTCAATCAAGGTGACTTCTGTAACTGCCACACCCTCTAGCAGTGTTTACATAGAAGAGAGATCTCATTAGAATGAACATTGGCTTAAATAAGATTAAGCTGGGAGTGAGCAAAACAACAAAACTCCCAGATTAGCTAAACATGTCCTCCAACAAGGTGGTATTGGGAGAATGCAAGGACTGAATGTTTTGGGCAGTGCCCACTATAATTTGCACATTTGATTTATTAAATATTTTCTCTACTTTCTTTAGTATACTGAGTCTCCAAACAATTTACTGCTCCATTATTTTATAAAGATTTATCCAGGAACTCTGCATCAATTCAAATTTTGTCTAAGAACTAACTTGTTTTATTTCTTGAATTGATTAAGTTATTGACTTCCAAAATCACATGGGACCATTACTTGTAAAACTTTGTACTAACGAAGGTTAATATTTTCAAACAAATCTGAAAAAGGGATAGATTCATAGAGATGTGGTGAATTTTATTTGCACTAATTTTCTTAAGTAGTTACATCATTGCTTTACTGAATACTTAGGACAATTAATGTCAACCTTTATCTTTGTCTTATTGTTATGAGTAAAATTAGTTCTACCCCAATCTGTTCAAACCACAAACAGCATAATCCAATTGACTTTCACTTTCATAGCCTATTTTGTCTCTTTTTATGCTAAACCTGTCAGTAAATCAAATTTAATTTTTAATACTTTACTTTAATATCTGCAAGCAAAAGGTTCTGCTTTTATTTTAATGTCAATATGTCCAGCTTGTATAGGTCTTTAAAATGATTTGCAGCACATCCTGCTGGCATACACAGATGAAAAATTTTAATAATAATAAAACAAAATCTGTTTTCATTGATGGAAATTTCCAGCTGTTTTCAGAAAAACTATCAAATATAATGAAAGGGATTTGAAGGATTTTAGCACAAAGATTGCCTAATTAGCTGGATACATTTAAAATTATATGACCAGGTTTGTAGAAATGAGGCAAAACAGCCTGCTATTTTCCAACTAGAATAAAATTCTAAGAGCAATGTAATTTACCTTCTAGTTTTTTTTAACAGGGATTGTATGAGAACTGCACTAATTTATTAGAATTCTGGAAATACGTTTTCACATTGTCTTTTAATGTACTATTGAAAATCTGTAGCAAACAAATTTAAACACACCAATAATTTTGAGTGACAAAATTATTTAGGTAATATGAAAAGTATTGGGCCTTTAACTTTAAGTAATGACCAACAAATCACTAAACTTAAAAAAACTTAAAAAAATTAAACCCAGTGACACTGGGTTTAGAGATGACTACAAACACAAACTTCTTTATAACAAACCACTTGTTCTAGCTATCACTGTAAAGGTCTAACACAGTGCATAAACTATGAATAGGTGCATGAGAACAAAGCAGATTGTAGCACATTTTGGACTACTGAACTATTGATTAAGGCTCAAATTTAAACTTGTTACCTGAAAAATAACAAGTTTTATTTTTTTCTTGCTCTTGCTCTCGCCTCGTCCGGGGGCCCGAGGGGGGCCGAGGGGCAGGGACCCCGAGGGGCGGGGACCCGAGCGAGCCCCTGATGAGAGTGAGAGCTGTCTGCTGTGTCAGAGGACCCTGCTCCAGAGCGGGAAGGAGCAGGGCGTGCCGATTTCCTACCCCTGCGCTCCCGCCATCAGCCAGCCATGGGGAGAACCAAGGGCCCGCTGGCAGAACGAGAAGAGCGGTCCCATTCTGGAGACTCACAGACATGGGGCAGAGCTGCTACTGGCTCTCCCTGGGCCCAGCCCGCTCACGAGGCACCCAGGAGGGATGGCGGGTTCTAGTCCTGGCCTGCCACCCCAGCAGAGCCTTGCAACAAGCCAGATGAACCCCCACTCCATGAGGGCCTCCATTTTCCATATCCGGACTTCCCTCTCCTCAGAACTCCACCCAGCAGACCAGCCTACCACAGCCTGGCTCACATGGCAACTTGCGGCAGCGCGGTTCATCAATAAATGCTGGGTTTAGAGGTGACTACAAGAGTATGCTACCCACACAGCAGAGCCTGGCAAGCTATCTGAGTCGTATTTGATATGCCGAATACCAGTAACAATTTTAGACCTCATTCCCATGACCTGATGGAATGGTTTGAGGCTCTTTATGTTCCTGGAGTAAGCAGGTGCCCTTGGGCTCTACTTGCACGAGACAGGACATATGGAGATGTGACTGGTGCCCGCTCGAGCCAATCGATGATGAACAAGAAGACAGTGTCACAGAGATACAGTGATACCTGAAAAAATACCTCCACTAAATTCCTCTCCAAAGTAAAGGCAGAGATATTTTTATGGGAATAACTTTTAGTATTAATATTCTGCTACATGAAACATGTCAGAAATTAATCATTCTTCATAATTCAGCTTTTTGAGCTCAGGATAAAATGTTTAATCTTAAACCTTATGATCTTTCTTAGTAAATGTATGGATCAAAATGCACTCTTTATTGATGAGTCAAGGTCAAGATTTTACAAAACACCGGCCCTGCTCTGTTTTTTGATATGGAAATATTCTCAAAAACTATCGAGTTGGATCCTGCACTATATAACACGGATGATCCCAAGACTTCAGTCACTGCTACTGAAGTGATTTCTTTTCATACTTTCATTTGCCAGTGCACTAATTTGATTCTTATAGAAAGCAGTTCAATGTGGCTTAGGAATTCTGAAAAACATATGTTGAATACTTGCATGGCTAGTAAGACTTCAAGCAACTTCCTTACCTTACTGGATTTCATTTTTTTCTCATACAAAATAGGATATGATACCATTAGTATGAAGAAATACCATGGTATTTCTTCATACTATTAAGAGAAATACCATGGTATTTCTTCATACTATTAGTATGAAGAAATTTTAGATGAATTCTGAATATATTTTCCTCTAGAATGTTATTTATTTTTATTTATAGCTGCAAATCATAAAAATTTTATTAACATGAATAATCAATGTTGCTGATCACATTAAATATCTGATGTTTTAAGTAAATATATTACCCAATATTTTAGGTAAACATTATGGATTTATTTAATTTTATATTTAGGTATTACAAAATACAAAAATTTTATTACAGACAAAAAGAAATGTGTTTTAATTGGTAAAAGTAGTCTAATTTCTTATATATTTTATTATATATTTTGAAATAAAAATTATGAGGCCTGAGAAATTTTCAATCACTGTATCACTGTCTTCCCGTATATCACCAATTTGCTCCAGTGGGAACCAGCAACATCTCAATACATCCTGTCACATGTGAGATAGCCCTAAGGGCATCATCCTGCTCCAGGAGCATAAAGAGCCTCAAACGATTCCATCAGGTCATGGGAATGAGGTCTAAATTGTTACTGGTATTAGGCATGTCTGTGAGACACACAGAATTGGGGCAGAGCTGCTACTGACTCTCCCCTGTGCCCAGCCACTCACGAGGCACCCAGGAGGGATGGGGGTTCTAGCCCTGGCCAGTCACCACAGCACAGCCTTGCAACAAGCCAGACGACCCCCCACTCCATGAGGGCCTCCATTGTCCACATCTGGACTTACCTCTCCTCGAAACTCCACCCAGCAGACCAGCCTATCACAGCCAGGTTCATCGAGACCCACCCTGCAGCAGTCTTTTTTTTAAATCTGGCTCAGGTATGCTGACCCGAGACTCACAGAAATGGACCAGAGCTGCTACTGACTCTCCTTCTGCCCAGCTGCTCAGAGGCACCCAGGAGGGATGGCTGGTTCTAGCCCTGGCCCGCCACTGCAGCAGAGCCTTGCAACAAGCCAGATGACCCCCCCACTTCACGAGGACCTCCATTTCCCACATCCGACTTCCCTCTCATCAAAACTCCACCCGGCAGGCGAGCCTATCACAGCCCGGATCATTGAGATCCACCCTGCAGCAGTCTTTTTTAAATCTGGCTCAGGTATACTGACCCAGAGACTCACAGACAGGGCAGAGCTGCTCCTGACTCTCCCTGTGCCCAGTCACTCATGAGGTGCCCAGGAGGGATGGCGGGTTCTAGCCCTGGCCCGCCACCCCAGCAGAGCCTCCAAGAAGCCCCGACAGTGACGGGAAGGTAGTTCCCTTCTACCTCCGAAGCCAGCAAGGAATGGATAAAAACTCAGGAATCAGATGCAGTTTTAAAAAGGACTTTACTATCACAGGTTCCAATATACAATCCAAGAGCAGGGAAAGCCTCCAGACTCTGGGTTCCCAGCTAGGCCCCAGCCAGGTGTAGGCCAAGATGGCTGCCACCGCTGTTGAGGCCCAACAGAGAATGGAGAGGACGGAGAAGCAAAACACCAAGGGAAGCCGAAATGGCAAAAGGGGCAAAAAGAGAGCTTCTTTCTTCTTGCAGCTTATTTTGTAGCTAGAAATCTGTCCAAACTCCCCAGCCCAGCCCATTCTGGGCTGGGCTATCTAGAAATGAAAACAGGAAAATAGCTCTATAGAAATGTAGCAACTTCAGGAGACCATCAGGCTGTTTACAAGTACCCAGAGTTAATTAAAAGCCTCCTAGCAGAGTTGGGAGAAGCTATAAGCTAAATGTAACTTCCCCTGCAGGGAGGATAAAATGCCCTCAGGTAATTTCTCCCAGCACCTCACCTAATGTCTTGAGCCAAGATCTGCCTGGAATTGCCTTTATAGGGTAGAGAAGGAGGTTTCTGAGATGGCATGTCTCTGTACCAAAGACTAATACTAATGCCAGTCAAATATTTCTCCAAGCCTTCACAAGAGTCTCGTCTACTTCACGGTAGTTTTGTATTTTAGTTGCCTTTGAGTTATCAGGGAGCCATGCTTGCTTGCTTGGAGGCAAACAGCATTTCTCTCTGGTCTAATTACTTAGAGATCCAACATGGCCAGGCAAATATGCTGGTAAGATCTAGCTAGTCCCACGATGCTTGTGGTAGCATGAGAGAATATTCATACCAGCCAGTACAGAATACATGGTCAGATAAGAGTGCCACATTCAGACTACCCCCCTATCTATGAAGTGACCTGCAGGGAGGCAATCCAGGGCAGATGCAGAGAACTAGGCTTTTTGTGTCCTGCAACAACTCCCCTGATTAGTTTACTATAAAAAATTGAAAAGTACAAAATATTTATTAACATATAGAAAATTAAGTTAAGAAAAGACAATTCCATTACAAAATGATAATACATGTTACTTTAGGATCCTAACTTGTGTTTGGACCCAAAGCAAAGTTCATGACAAACTGTTTCTAGCTGTCTGATTATAACGGACTATAGTTTGCACTGTCCATAATTTGTGAGAATCATTTTGCCTGCTACCCATTTATAATTAATCTTTACTTAGGTAAATTGACTGTTTTTTTTATCTGCATCAGTGTTTTCAAGCAGCTCTCCTTGAGACAAATTTAAGGTGAATAATGTTAAAGATACCTGTTTTCTGTTGCTTCAATAACCAAATTTTGAACGTTTTTTTGAGCACATTTAACACTTCATCATTAGTCATAACATTTGCCATAAATCATTCACCAAAACAATACATTTGCCAGAAGTCATTTGTCATAAATATCCAATCACATAACTTAATTGTCTGCAAACCTCCAGCCAGGTGGGACGGAGCACAGACAAATAAAAAGCGGACATTTAAGTCCAGTTTGTCTCTATGGAAAGCTATGGTGCACATGAAAGTGGCAGGCAACTGTAGACTGAGCCTAAGGCTCTTTCCCCAGCTGAATTAAATAAAGATGCCACCAAGAAATCTGCCTTTTCATTTCCTTAAACCAAAGGTCCAGGAAAGCATCTACTTTAAACTTAACAACTTGCTCTCCAGAACTTGCACTCTGCTCCCGTTGGGGAGGTGCAGTTTTATCACAAAAATCACAAGACTTAGCATCAGAAAAGACCAAAATAAAGGATGGTTATGAGGAATGTTGGAAGCTCCCAGAGCTTTGCTCTTTGACTATTAAATTTAGAACAGGAGGAACTACAAGCCTTTTGAGGCTTGGACAGGTTCGGGAATTAACCTGTTCCTCCCTTCCTCCTCATCAGAGTTTGTAAGTATTTTAGGGAAACCCTCAACTTGAGATTCAGTCTCCATCAGAGGAGCATCTCCACCTTCGGAGGTATTAACTCCGGGCAGATTTTCAGTTTGAGAGTCTGCATCCTCTGGAGGTTTCTTTTCTTCCTCTAGGTTACCGTTAAGCTTTAAAATCTGTTTGCTAGATTTAATTTCATGACTCTCTGAAAGAAAAGCAGGAGTTACAAAAGTCACCACTTTTACTAGCACCCGAATAAACAGGTGAAGCCAGAACAAAGAAAAACCTCTGGGAAGTAACCCATTTTAACTCAAGGTTTAGATGCTGCTCTTAGCTTCAGGAAAAGTTCTTCAACATCTCGGTGGGACCTCCAGATGCAGAGGTGCCCACCCAGGGGACGCCAGATGTGGGGGAGCACCGCCGGGGTCTCCGACAGTGTCGGGAAGCAAGTTCCCTTCTACCTACAAAGCCAGCCGGGAATGGATGAAGACTCAGGAATCCGATGCAGTTTTAAAAAGGGCTTTACTATCACAGATTCCAATATACAATCCAAGAGCAGGGAAAACCTCCGTACTCTGGGTTCTTGTATTTTGTACTGGCTGGTATAAATATTCTCGCATGCTACCACAATCATCGTGGGACTAGCTAGATCTTACCAGCATATTTGCCTGGCCATGTTGGATCTCTAAGTAATTAGACCAGAGAGAAATGCTGTTTGCCTCCAAGCAAGCATGGCTCCCTGATAACTCAAAGGCAACTAAAATACAAAACTACCGTGAAGTAGACGAGACTCTTGTGAAGGCTTGGAGAAATATTTGACTGGCATTAGTATTAGTCTTTGGCACAGAGACATGCCATCTCAGAAACCCCCTTTCTCTACCCAATAAAGGCAACTCCAGGCAGATCTTGGCTCAAGACATTAGGTGAGGTGCTGGGAGAAATTACCTGAGGGCATTTGATCCTTGCTGCCAGGGGAAGTTACATTTAGCTTATAGCTTCTCCCAGCTCTGCTAGGAGGCTTTTTAATTAGCTCTGGGTCCTTGTAAACAGCCCGATGGTCTCCTGAAGTTGCTACATTTCTATAGAGCTATTTTCCTGTTTTCATTTCTAGATAGCCCAGCCCAGAATGGGCTGGGCTGGGGAGTTTGGACGGATTTCTAGCTATAAAATAATCTTATAAAATAAGATGCCACTCTGACTCATGTTCATTGATTTAAAGAAAGCCTTTGATTCTGTGGAGACAGAAGCAGTCATCGAAGCCCTAGCCAAACAGGGGCATTCAAACCCAATACATCATGATCCTTCATGAGCTGTATTACGGATTCACCACCAGGATCTCACCATTCTACCAACAAGTGATCATCAATGTCAAAAGAGGACTTCGGCAGGGTGATACCATTTCACCAAAACTCTTCAGCACCACCCTTGAAAACATCATGTGACAATTAGATGGGAAGGAATGGGAGTGAAGATAGATGGTCAGCAACTACACCACCTCCACTTTGCTGATGACATCGTTCTAATAACACCAAACATTAGCCAAGCAGCACAAATGCTGGCTGACTTTGACCGAGAATGTGGAAAGATAGGTCTACAGCTGAATATCAACAGAAGCCCCATTAACTCTCAACAGAACAAACATCTCTGAATGCAGCAGTTATGTGTACCTAGGTCGAGAAGTCAACATGATGAACGACCTAAAACCTGAGCTACGCAGGAGGAAGAGAGCATCATGGAATGCCTTCAAAAACATTGAAGAAATAGCTATAAAGACAAAGAACCTCCAGCTCCTGGAAAAATCTCTTCAACTCCACCATTGTCTCTGCATTAACATATGCCTCAGAGGCCTGGGCCCTATGAAAGCAGGATGAGAATGCTATTCGGTTTTCCCAAAGAGGAATCAAAAGAGCTATGCTTGGACTATCACGCCTCACTCAAGTGAAAGAAGGAACCCGGAGCTCCAACCTTTGTCGCTGTTCCAGAGTCAGGGATGCTGTCTCGTTTGCCCAGGCATTGAAAATCAGATGGGCTGGACATGTAATGTGATTTGGAGACAACTGCTAGGCTAGAGCCGTTACCAACTGGATCCCACGGGATGTCAAAAGATCACATGGCCGCCCACCTACAAGATGGTCAGACTTCTTCGTCAAGGCCCTGAATGAACGGTTTGAGGCTCTTTGTATTCCTGACGCGACCAGATGCTATTGGGCTACACTGGTACATGATAGGGTCAAATGGAAATATTACTGGCGCCAACTCAAGCAAATCGACGAATAACAAGATGTCAAGTGATCAAGTGATCAAGTGACTATTTTTAAACTTTTAAATTTTATTTATTTTTAATCTCTTTTCTATCTTCAGTTGTTTCTGGATTTTTCTTGCATTTAATTTTGGACCATCACCACTTTTACCTCATTTGTTGTTCACTGCTGCTAATAATTCCCATTGAATTTGTTAATACACTTAGCCATGCTCTGTAGTTATGTCACTTCTGACTGTAGTTTTCTCATTTCCACTCCCATATTTTTTATAGCTGTATCATTGCTTCTTGGGCTCAATAAACAGCCTCATCCCAGTAAATCTAAAGTGGTTATTTAAGGATATTGGGCTTCGGCACTGCTTCCCCATTGAACTAACTGTGCTCTGAGCATGAATCTTTGTAGCAGGCCTCTCTGAGAGTTCTCTAAGGGATTAGACTGAGTGTTGCTGTTTTTCTTCCTCACTGATTCTCTCCTTGTGACTTTTGGTGTTTCTGTGTTGTGATTTTGAGACACAGTGTGATTTATATGGCTACTTTCTATGTTGGCCATGCCTCTTCACTAATTGTATTTAAAGGTCTATTATTTATTACCACCACTTACTTATGAGGGTTTTTATATGAGATAAGGTGATAAATCTAAGCATAAGTATTAATAAAATCTTGACGCCATCAGAGCTACTCCTGAATCTGTGGATTAAGCACAGGTGGAAAAAGTGTATGCAGTATGAAGTGTGATGAGGTACAGGACATAGTGTGAGCACAAGGTCTGGGATGCGAAGAAACTATGCAGGTAGAAAGGTAGTGGTGGCCTTCCCAGCAGGGGGAGAATCTGAGATGCCCCAGGTAGGGTGAATAAATCTTGGAGTTGCAGACAGCTAGGTCAAGTCTGCTCCAGGTACATAGTGGCCAAAGAAGAATAAGTAGGATATGTTCCCTTTCATGTGGAGCTGAAGATGAAGGACAGCAGCAGAAGACTGTATTCGCTTAGTTATAGGATGAACTAAGTTATAGTAACTGTTCAAGTACAAAGATGTGAATAGTAGTGAAATTGATCAGATCAGATGGGCTGGACACATAATGTGACTTTAAGCTGGACTAGAGCTATTACCAACTGGATCCCACGGGACATCATAAGATCACGTGGTTGCCCACCTACAAGATGGTCAGACTAAATCAAGATCCTGAATGAACGGTTGAAGCTCTTTGTATTCCTGGAACAAGCATATGCCATTGGGCTACACTGGCACAGGGACAAATGGAAATGTTATTGGCGCTTGCTTAATCAAATCAATGAATAATGGGATGTCAAGTGATAAGTGATAAGTGATTAAATAGAACACCCTGAGAAAGAGTTAGCACTTCAGATTCAGAGTTTTCTATCTTCTCAACTAAAGATTATTTAAACTGAGTCCTGTGACCTGAGTTTTAGTCCTAGTTCTGCATGTTGGTGATCTACAAATGGCTAAATTTTTTTTGAAGTTTTATTTCCTCGTTTTGACCTGCTGCTCCGTTTCCGACCTAGGCCGGTTCACCCCTCCTTAGGCAACCAGGTGGTCCTCTGCTCCCGGAGGGTCACCATATTAATGCTGAACTTAGTGCGGACACCCGATCGGCATAGCGCACTACAGCCCAGAACTCCTACACTGAACTTGGCGCTTGCTTAATCAAATCAATGAATAATGGGAACTCCTGAATCTTGCTTGCCCCATTTCAACTCTGAGTGCTCTCACGGGTCCCCATGAGGGACATACATGTAGATATCCTAAGAGTACTTGGCCACATTGGATCAACCATAATGTAATCAATTCTCCTAGTTTAGAGAGACATGCCAGTGTGCCTCTGGGCAAACCAACATGTCTCTGATTCTAAAGGTAATGCCAAGTTAAATTATTCTGATGGATTTTGAACCTTAGTGGGATCTAGAGTCTGGAATCAGCTGGCTATATATTCACGGTAAGAAGTATTAATAGACATGGGGCAGAGATGCTACTGGCTCTCCCTGTGCCCAGCCATTCATGAGGCGCCCAGGAGGGATGGTGGGTTCTATCCCTGGCCCGCCACCCCAGCAGAGCCTTGCAACAAGCCAGACGACCCCCACTCCATGAGGGCCTCCTCAGCTTATCACAGCCCTGTTCACATGTCCGCTTGCAGCCGTGCAGGTCATCAATAAGTGCTGGATTTAGAGATGACTACAAGAGTATGCTACCCGCATGGCAGAGCCTGGCAAGCTACCCATGTCGTATTTGATATGCCAAATACCAGTAACAATTATAGACCTCATTCCCATGACCTGATGGAATGGTTTGAGGCTCTTTATGTTCCTGGAGCAAGCAGGTGCCCTTGGGCTCTACTAGCATGAGACAAGACATATGGAGATGTTACTGGTGCCCGCTCAAGCCAATCGATGATGAACGGGAAGACAGTGACAGTGATTTCCTCATTATTCATAAACAGTTTACGTATATAAGAGGGCCTTTTCTAACTCTGGAGTTCTTTAATTTTACTGTAATAGTTTAAATTCTAGGGTTTCCTAAATATTCATACAACTTCCTCAATGTCTAGTTTAGACTCTAATAGTACTGCCCAGTGAAATTTTACAGCTGAACATGCATATTGCATTCCATACTTCTTTGTCTAACATATTCAGATTAAATTTGAAAAGACAATAAAAAGAATAGTGTGTCATTGATCTGGTTACTTATGCTGAAAAGGGCTTAGGTATAATAAATGAATTATTATACAATTATATATCTAAATATAACGTATAACTATATAGTATATAATATATAAAATATGATATATTTAATATATAAATTAAATATACATATTATATGTAGATTAAATTTATACAAATTAATTTATATGGTATAAATTAAACATAATACAATTATATTAAAAAATACTGTGCTGCAAAGTGTCTTTGAGACATACTGATATAATATCTAAAATAATCAAAGTCCTGTACAATTGCATTTATAAAGCCATAATCAGATCTAGATTTAGCAATTGGTGTAACTCTTAGAGTGCTCATATACTATGAATGCTCAGATATTTATGAGAAAAGCAACTGATAAGTTTTGTTTTATGACTATCAACTATGTTTGCCAACACCACAGTTCGGTGCATTTCATATTTGAAAGATAGACATATTTGAGTAGCATTATTTATTGTGTCTGAAAATGAAGACACAGATATCTACAAATTGCTAGTTCTAGATCTATCTATAGCGACATAATCAACTACTAGATAAATAGGTTCTCTTCAGTAGAAATGAAAAATCAAATGAACTATAACTTAAATAATATATGTCTCTTACTAATAAGGAAGGTAAGGAAAGGTATATTAAGTAATTGATATGTTAAAAATAAGCTAAAATGATTTGTTTAAGCATGAAGTATCAAGTTTCCTGCATTGTCACTTTTCTGAAAATATGCCCATGAGTTGCAAAACATGGTCAAAACATTTCTTCTGTATTTCTGAAGTCAAATTTTTACTAATTTTATTGCAGGTCTTTAAAAAAGGGAAAGATCAAGAAAACAGAGAACTATTTAGAATTTCTTAGACAATTCAATTCACTACATTTATATAGTTTTGCTTTAAACCCTTTTAGTTGATATTAGAGTATAACTAATTTACAAAATGAATTTTCTTCAGTTGTTTTGAGAATTACATGGTCAATGTGATAAAATTAGAAATGTACTACTTGGAGTTCATGTTTCAAAAATATTGCTTCTACATTGGAAAGCATGTTACAAAATCTGTATTTGAACCCGAGCCATGTCATTTAAATACTAACACAAAACAGATTACTCACTTTTCTCATGCTTCAGTTTCTCCATATGTAAAATGAAAATAATTATTCTTATGACAAAGAATTATTGAGGTCATTAAATTAAAAATGCATGTTTTATAATTAATACTAATACTAAATAAATATCAGGACTTTTGTTTGCATAACAATTCTCTAATTAATACTATCAATACAGTATAATGAGCATTCTCCTTGGCTTCAAACCCTTAATTGGTAATTTATAGATCGTGTAAATTTGGGGAATATTTTAATTGCTTGTAGTTTAGTTTCAGATTTGTCAAACGTGAATGATAAAAAAAAAAAACCTCTTCCTCCTCAGACAATAATTAGTACTATAAGGATTTGTAGTTAGTATTTAGCAAGTTTTAGTAGTACTAATTGTTGCAATTAATTATTCATGATAAATGTATGGAATATATAACTATTCAGCACCAAGTTTTGTGTATTTTACTAGACAGCTTTTATATTAAATATTTTGTCCCATTTACCTTTTAAATGCCATACTAGTTGCCATCATTTTTTTTTAATATGGCTGTTACATTTCTAGTTTTTTGTCCACTGGGAAACAGAAACAATCTAACAGCCACACTCTAATTGGACTGAGTAACAAAACTCATACTAGTATCATCTGAAAAAGAATTCATTAAGAAGACTGCTGGATACCCTTGACAGATATACTGTATGTAGTTCATCACTGAAATGCCAAGAGAAAGCCATTTTTCCTCATCCTGATTTTGCGGCATTCCAAATTTATTTCTTATTGTGTCAAAAACAACTGCCTTCAATTGGTTCCTGAAAAGTCATTTTAAAAAAATTCTTGAGAAGACAATTAGCAAAAGATTATCATTAAGAGAAGGAAGCTATCTTTTCACCTGTTAGTGAGAAACAGTAACTCAAGATTAATGATTGGTTATATCATCTGATTTAGGATAAATGTTACCCAGAGCAGGCTACAGGGAAACATATCCTCATATACAGAGAAAACAGTGGACAGCATTTGAGGCTAATACTTCTTGACAAACAAATGGAGTATCTGCTGATGGATCAGAGAATTTCATGTGGGATTGGAGAGTAAGTTTGTTGTGAAGATTAAAAAGGAACTTGCTGCTTCTGGAGAAAGTTTTGGTGAATTAATGAATTAACCCAGTTTTACTTCTAATTTTGACTAAAGACAAATTTATTTTTATCAATTGGTTGCTTCAACTTAAAATATTCATGTACCTAAAAACAATAGACATGGTATAATCTTTCTATCACCTGTTACTGTAAAACCATTAATAACTAATGGCAATCAATGCTGTAAATTGTGAGAGTAAATTTTCTTTTTGTAAACTATCTCACTTAAGTTCTGATGCACAAGCATCCATCTCAAACATGGCTATCTTCAACAAACATATTTACAACCACGAAAATTGGTCAGAGCCAGATTTCCACCGCACACTGAGGCACACTTGCTTTATACATTCTGATTAAATTTAGTTTATCTGTTGAAACTGAGTTGATATTCGATAGTTTGTCAATATTACTATGCTTCAATCTCATTTGCAATGTTAAATTTATTAAGCAAAAGAGTAAGCCCAGTTGACCCTAGATTCCATCCTCAACCCCACACTCATTCCCAATAAAAGCAAAGCTCCACATCCATGTGGAGGTTTTGAGTCCTTGAGACTAAGATGCAGCCTGCCCAGGATAGCTGTGCAACTTACAGTTCTGCCTTGGCAGCTTATTTTCTACACCTTCTCTCTTGGTTCAATAAAAATTTAGAAGACCTGACCATATGACAACCTATGCATATCTTTTTGTCATTTACGACCATACTAATAGAATGTAAAGTCATAAAGCATGAACAAAATTAATACATTCAACTAATATTAGAGTTTCTTCTGTGTACTTTTTACATGAAGGGTATGTTGCAAAATAGAAACTCAAGTATAGAGCTTTCAGATCAATACTCTAATAAAATCTTATGTGAAGAAGCTATAAAATTATCATTTGTGGTCCTGACATGGGCTACTAAGAAACAAATGTACACATAGCAGAGAGGCTCTTAGAACAAATAACGCAGCCTAAAAGTCTGATTTGACCATTTATTAGTTGCAATACCATAAAATAATTTCTTAGATTTTCAGATACCAAGTTTAATTGCCTTATCTGGGTAGAGCATTTTGACATCATTGGTCTGAATGAGACAAGAAGGCATCAGTCGCATCACTCCGCTTTTGACACTGGAGAAGAACTGTTCCTCAGAAAATGCAATGAAAGAGGAGTCAGTGGAGTTGGTGTCCTTGTCAACATGAACATGGCCGCAAACATTGATCATTTGAATGGCTAACAAACTGGATAGGATGATTACAATTGAAGAGATGTGGCCCACTGCCAGCAGTTTCTATCTTCGCTGTCTAAGCACCAATATCCACATACAAGAAGAAGAAACTGAGAAATTCTACATGGAACTGGAGTAGTTCTATAAAAAAGATCACACCTTCTACAAGATCATAGTCAGTGATTTTAATGCCAAGATAGGACCGAGAAGTTTGACAGAACTCCACATCAGGACCCATGGCTGAGAATTGAACGAACAGGGTGAGAGACTATCTGAGTTCATCATGTCCACCAGACCATTCATGGGAAGTAACAGTTCCAGAAGGCTGACTTGAAACATTGGACATGGGAATCCCCTGGTGGACAGTTCTACAATGAAATTGACCATATCATCTTCAATCCATGGTTTTGTCTGAGCGATGTTGCTGTCGTCCCCAAATTCCAAACAGGATCGGACCACCATCTCCTTCATCCAAAATTCTACTTCCCGCAACAGGGAGAAAAGGCTGCAAAGTTTAAGAAGAGAACTTCCAGAACGACCACCAACTGGGAACTCATTGTCACCACTGCGGCAACAATGGAAGATATCATCACTGATGACATCAATGAAGAATACAACCAACTGTTTCAGCACCTCCATGATTGTGCGAAGAATGCCGAGAGAGAAAAACCACAGGTAGGTCTCTGTAAATGTCAGTTTTTCTATGCTTGAGGGGAATGTTGTATTGTCGATGGTTGTATTGTTGGTGGTTCATATAGTTAATCTGCTTTTGTGAGATGCAGTACCAGATTCCAAAGTGTTGGTTCAATGTAATATGAAAAGGGATGAACTTGCAGCTGCTTGAATGGCTACAATCATGAAAACCCGCCCCACAGTTCCTACTTTGACATGCAAGGCACCTCGGACAGGACCAAGGTCTCTGGTGCAGTCTCTCGGTGCTGCACCAGAGCTACGGGTTATTGTAATTTCTGATTTCTGTCCCTGAATCCTAAAAGCTGAGTGTGTCTCCCTTTTGCTGTGTGCACCTTGGTAGAACATTTTAATCTAGTTCATAAAGGTATTGTAAGTATTGATTAAAATAATCAATAAAAATCACTTGACACTTGATCACTTGAATCCCGTTATTCATCGATTTGCTCGGGGAGCCAGTAACATTTCCATTGGACCCTATCAAGTGCCAATGTAGACCAATGGCATCTGGTTGATTCAGGAATATGAAGAGTCTCAAACCGTTCCTTCAGGTTCTTAACAAGGAAGTCTGACCATCTTGTAGGTGGGCGGCCACATGACATTTTGACATCCCGTGGGATCCATTTGGTAATGGCTCTAGTCCAGCGGTTGTCTCCAAATCGCATTACATGTCCAGCCCATCTGAGTTTCGATGCATTGGCAAATGAGACAGCATCCCTGATTCTGGAATAGCAACGGAGGTCAGAATTCCAGATTCCCTCTCTCACTTGAGTGAGGTGTGATATTCCAAGCATAGCTCTTTCGATTCCTCTCTGGGAGACCAGAATAGCATTCTCATCCTGCTTTTGTAGGGCCCAGGTCTCTGAGGCGTATGTTAATGCAGGGGAGAACGGTGGAGTCAAAGAAATGTGCCCGAGCAGGAGGTTCTTTGTCCTTTTTAGCTATTTCTTCAATGCCTTTGAAGGAATTCCATGCTGCTCTCTTCCTCCTGCGCAGCTCAGGTTTTAGGTCGTTCATCATGTTGATTTCTCAACCTAGGGTACACATAACTGCTGCATTCAGAGACGTTTGTTCCATTGAGAGTGAATGGGTCCTCAAGAACTAGTTCATTCTTCATGAACATTGTTTTCTTTAGATTCAGCTGTAGACCTATCTTTCTACATTCTCGGTCGAAGTCAGCCAGCATTTGTGCCACTTGGCTAATGTTTGGTGTTATTAGAACGATGTCATCTGCGAAGAGGTGGTGTAGTTGCCTACCATCTATCTTCACTCCCATTCCTTCCCATTCTAATTGTCGTATGATGTTCTCGAGGGTGGCGCTGAAGAGTTTCGGTGAAATGTTATCACCCCTGTCGAACCCCTCTTTTCACATCAATGATCACTTCTTTGTAGAATGGTGAGATCCTGGTGGTAAATCCGTAATACAGCTCACAAAGGATCTTGATGTATTGGGTTTTAACACCCTGTTTGGCTAGGGCTTTGATAACTGCTTCCGTCTCCACAGAATCAAAGGCTTTCTGTAAATCAATGAACATGAGACAGAGCAGCATGTTGTACTCCCTATAAACCTCAATGAGCTTGGTTACTGAGTGGATATGGTCGATTGTGCTGAATCCTTTCCGGAAGCCTGCTTGCTCGCATGGCTGTCCTTCATCTAGTGTTCTGCTAATCCTGTTCAGGATGACTCGAGTAAAAAAGCTTGTAGATGACAGAAAACAGGCAGATGGGGCGATAGTTGCCGATGTCGTGAATGTCTCCCTTCTTGAACAGTAGAACTGTCCTTCTGGTTTTCCATTGGGAGGGCACCTTGCATTCGGACAGGTAGTGTGTGAAGAGCCAAGCTAGTGTATTGATGAGTACCGACGGCAGATTCTTCAGGTGTTCGGGTCTGACTTTGTCTGGGCCTGGTGCTGTTCCCTTCTTTATCAACGAGATGGCATGTCGGATTTCAGAAGGGAGAACGTTGGGAATGACATATCCATCCTGTGGAATTTGGTATGTGAGCAGGTGGATGTGGCTATCAAAGAGATTTGAGTAGAAGTCCTGGATAATCTTCTCCATTGCCTTTCTGGAAGATGTGATAGATCCATCAGGGGTCGGAGGGCAGTCATCTTGGTCTTATAGTTGGCGAAGAACAGCCGGGCAGTGCAAATGCTTTTCCCCGGCTTCTGCTGCATCTTCCGGTATTTCTGCTCTTCTGTCTTTGAGGTCTTCTTTTATCGCTTCTCTGCACCGTTTAGCAAGCTTGGACATTAGCATTTGGTCTTCTGAGGCTCGCGCCTTGCCACGTTGGCGACTGAGCTCAAGAGTTTCTGGAAGACAAGCGTCCTTTTGTGTCTTTCTCTCTCTCAGCATTCTTTGCACAATCATGGAGGTGCTGAACCAGTCGGTTGTATTCTTCATTGATGTCATCAATGATGGTATCTTCCCATGTTGCTGCAATGGGGCCAAAGAGTTCCCAGTTGGTGGTCGTTCTGGGAGTTCTCTTCTTAAACTTTGCAGCCTTTTCTCCCCATTGTGGGAAGTAGAATTTTGCACGAAGGAGATGGTGGTCCGATCCTGTTTGGAATTTGGGGATGACAGCTACATCAGTCAGACAAAACCGTTGATTGAAGATGATGTGGTCAAATTCATTGTGGAACTGTCCGCCAGGAGATTCCCATGTCCAACGTTTTGCTTCAGCTTTCTGTAACTGTGAGTTCCCATGAATGGTCTTGGTGGACATGATGAACTCAGATAGTCTCTCTCCCTGTTTGTTCCATTCTAGGCTATGGGTCCCAATGTGGAGTTCTTCAAGCCGATCTTCTTAGTCCTATCTTGGCATTAAAATCACTGACTATGATCTTGTAGAAGGTGTGATCTTTTTTTATAGAACTCCTCCAATTCCATGTAGAGTTTCTCAATTTCATCTTCTTTGTATGTGGATGTTGGTGCGTAGACAATGAAGATAGAAATTGCTGGCAGTGGGCCACATCTCTTCAAGTGTAATCGTCCTATTCAGTTTGTTAGGCATTCAAATGAATCAATGTTTACAGCCATGTTCCTGCTGACAAGGACACTAACGCCACCGATGCCTCTTTGTCGCAGTGTTCCAAGGAACAATTCTTCTCCGGTGTCAAATACAGCATGATGCAACTGGCGCCTCCTCATCTCAGTCAGACCAATGATGTCGTACTTGATCTTTCTTGCTTGCAGCATCAGATCCTCAATATATACTTCCGATGCCAGAGTACGTGCATTGTAAATACAGACAGTCATTTTAGTCCTTCTTTGTTTTGGCAGGCTAGGATGGCCATGAAATGTTATCAGGCACTGCTTGTTTGCCTTTCTTACTGCTGCCATATTAAGGGTTCTTTCGGGTCAGGAAAATAAACATTTCTGTTACTGGATTTGGCATATCGAACACTCATCAGACAGCTTGCCAGGCTCTGCCATGCTGGCGCTATATTCTCATTACTTTGTGGGGCTCTTTTAGAGGGGTGGGTAGAATATTTATGGTAATTTGGAGGTAGATTGCGCTGCCGCAAAGCGGCTGTGTGCAACGGGAAAGCTGGTTTCTGCTCTGCCGGGTGTACCTGTGTCTTAGGCTCAAGCAATCCTGGCTTGAAATACTCTCCTCTGAAGGGCGGGTCTCTGCGTGGTGGGTCTTTGTAGGCTGGGTTTCTGACAAGCCAGGCTGGAGACTGGATTAATCTGTGGGCTGGAGACTGGATTAATCTGCTGGGTGGAGATCTTACCTGCTGCAGAGTGTGGATTGTGAAGATCGCTGCCAGCAAGGTGTGGGGGGTTTCTCTGGGCTCCTCCGAGGCTCCATCGGGATGGTGGACTCGGGTTGGAAGTTGCTCTCGTGGTCCATGGAATGCAGGGGGGTTCAACGGGAAAGCTGGTTTCTGCTCTGCC
>JAJIBD010025776.1:0-11359 GCA_021461705.1 Cryptotis parvus | reverse complement strand
TATGGCATGTGGGTGAATAAATATGAAAGAAAAACTGAGCCAAAGATTGGCTTATTTGCTTTTAATTCCTTTTCCTCCCCACGATTTTTTTAAAAAAGTATTTTGGGGGTCACTTGATCACTTGAATACCATTATTCATCGATTTGCTCGAGCGGGCACCAGTAACATTTCCATTGGACCCTATCACGTGCCAATGTAGCCCAATGGCATCTGGTTGATTCAGGAATATGAAGCGCCTCAAACTGTTCCTTCAGGGTCTTAACAAGGAAGTCTGACCATCTTGTAGGTGGGCGGCCACGTGATCTTTTGACATCTCGTGGGATCCAGTCGGTAACGGCTCTAGTCCAGCGGTTGTCTCCAAATCACATTACATGTCCAGCCCATCTGATTTTCAATGCCTTGGCAAACGAGAAAGCGTCCCTGATTCTGGAATAGCGACGGAGGTCAGAACTCCGGATACCTTCACTCACTTGAGTGAGACGTGATATTCCAAGCATAGCTCTTTCGATGCCTCTCTGGGAGACCCGAATAGCATTCTCATCCTGCTTTCGTAGGGCCCAGGTCTCTGAGGCGTATGTTAATGCAGGGAGAACGGTGGAGTCGAAGAGATGTGCCTGGAGCCGGACGTTCTTTGTCCTTTTAGCTATTTCTTCAAGGCCTTTGAAGGCATTCCATGCCGCTCTCTTCCTCCCCTGCGCAGCTCAGGTTTTAGGTCGTTCATCATATTGACTTCTCGACCTAGGTACACATAACTGCTGCATTCAGAGATGTTTGTTCCATTGAGAGTGAATGGGGCCTCAGGAACTAGTTCATTTCTCATGAACATAGTTTTCTTCAGATTCAGCTGTAGACCTACCTTTCCACATTCTCGGTCAAAGTCAGCCAGCATTTGTGCTGCTTGGCTAATGTTTGGTGTAATTAGAACGATGTCATCAGCGAAGCAGAGGTGGTGTAGTTGCCAAACATCTATCTACACTCCCATACCTTCCCATTCTAATTGTCTCATGATGTTCTCGAGGGGTGGCACTGAAGAGTTTTGGTGAGATGGTATCACCCTGTCGAACCCCTCTTTTGACATCAATGATCACTTCTTTGTCGAATGGTGAGATCCTGGTGGTGAATCCGTAATACAGCTCACGAAGGATCTTGATGTATTGGGTTTGAACACCCTGTTTGACAAGGGCTTCGATGACTGCTTCAGTCTCCACAGAATCAAAGGCTTTCTGTAAATCAATGAACGTGAGACAGAGTGGCATCTTGTACTCCCTACAAACCTCAATGAGCTTGGTTACTGTGTGGATATGGTCGATTGTGCTGAATCCTTTCAGGAAACCTGCTTGCTTGCATGGTTGTCCTTCATCTAGTGTTCTGCTAATCCTGTTCAGGATGACTCGTGTAAACAGCTTTGTAGATGACAGACAACAGGCAGATGGGGCGATAGTTGCCGATGTCATGAATGTCTCCCTTCTTGAACAGTAGAACTGTCCTGCTGGTTTTCCATTGGGAGGGCGCCTTGCATTTGGACAGGTAGCGTGTGAAGAGCCGAGCTAGTGTACTGATGAGTACCGACAGCAGATTCTTCAGGTGTTCGGATCTGACTTTGTCTGGGCCTGGTGCTGTTCCCTTCTTTTACCGACGAGATGCCATGTTGGATTTCAGAAGGGAGAACGTTGGGAATGACATATCCATCCTGTGGAATTTGGTATGTGGGCAGGTGGATGTGGCTATCAAAGAGATTTCAGTAGAAGTCCTGGATAATCTTCTCCATTGCCTTTCTGGAAGATGTGATAGATCCATCAGGGCCTTGGAGGACAGTCATCTTGGTCTTATAGTTGGCGAAGGACAGGCGGGCAGTGCGAATACATTTCCCGGCTTCTGCTGCATCTTCCAGTATTTCTGCTCTTCTTTCTTTGAGGTCTGCTTTTATCACTTCTCTGCACTGTTTAGCAAGCTTGGACGTTAGCATTTGGTCTCCTGAGGCTCGCGCCTTGCCACGTTGGCGAATGAGCTCAAGAGTTTCTGAAGACAAGCGTCCTTTTGTGTCTTTCTCTCTCTTGGTATTCTTCGCACAATCATGTAGGTGCTGAACCAGTCGGTTGTATTCTTCATCGATGTCATCAATGATGGTATCTTCCCATGTTGCCGCAATGGTGCCAAAGAGTACCCAGTTGGTGGTCGTTCTGGGAGTTCTCTTCTTAAACTTTGCAGCTTTTTCTCCCCGTTGCGGGAAGTAGAATTTTTGCACGAAGGAGACGGTGGTCCGATCCTGTCTGCAATTTGGGGATGACAGCAACATCAGTCAGACAAAACCGTCGATTGAAGATGATGTGGTCAATTTCATTGTGAAACTGTCCGCCAGGAGATTCCCATGTCCAATGTTTCGCTTCAGCCTTCTGAAACTGTGAGTTCCCATGAATAGTCTTGGTGGTTTGATGAACTCAGATAGTCTCTCACCCTGTTCGTTTCATTCTAGGCCATGGGTCCCGATGTGGAGTTCTTCAGCCGATCTTCTCGGTCCTATCTTGGCATTAAAATCACCGACTATGATCTTGTAGAAGGTGTGATCTTTTTTATAGAACTCCAATTCCATGTAGAATTTCTCAATTTCATCTTCTTTGTATGTGGTTGTTGGTGCATAGACAATGAAGATAGAAATTGCTGGCAGTGGGCCACATCTCCTCAAGTGTAATCGTCCTATTCAGTTTGTTAGGCATTCAAATGAATCAATGTTGACAGCCATGTTCGTGTTGACAAGGACACCAATGCCACCGACGCCTCTTTAGTCACATGTTCCAAGGATCAATTCTCCTCCGGTGTCAACTACAGCATGATGCAACTGACGCCTCCTTGTCTCAGTCAGACCAATGATGTCGTACTTGATCTTTCTTGCTTGCAGCATCAGATCCTCAATATATGCTTCCGATGCCAGCGTACGTGCATTGAAAGTACAGACAGTCATTTTAGTCCTTCTTCGTTTTGGCAGCCTAGGACAGCCGTGAAATTTTATCAGGCACTGCTTGTTTGCCTTTCTTACTGCTGCCGTATTAAGGGCTCTTTCAGGGTCGGGAAAATAAACACTTCTGTTACTGGATTTTGCATATCGAACACGCATCGGACAGCTTGCCAGGCTCTGCCATGCGGGCGCTATATTCTCATTACTTTGTGGGGCTCTCTCAGAGGGGTGAGTAGAATATTTATGGTAATTTGAAGGTAAAATGTGCGGCCGCTATGCGGCCACGCCGGAACGGGAAAAACTGGTTTCTGCTCTGCCGGGTGTACCTGTGTCTTAGGCTCAAGCATTCCTGGGCTTGAAATACTCTCCTCTGAAGGGCGGGTCTCTGCAGGGCTTGGTCCTTGTAGGCTGGGTTTCTGACAAGCTGGGCTGGAGACTGGATTAATCTGGCGCCTGGAGACTGGATTAATATGCTGGGGGCGATCTTACCAGCTGCAGAGTTTGGATTATGACATAGATCGCTGCCAGCAAGCTGTGGGAGTTTCTCTGGGCTCCTCCGAGGCTCCATCGGGATGGTGGACTCGGTCGGAAGTTGCTCTCGTGGTCCATGGAATGCAGGGGGTTCAACGGGAAAGCTGGTTTCTGCTCTGCCGGGTGTACCTGTGTCAATGAGGGGATTTTATTTTATTTTATTTTTCCTTTTTGGGTCATGCCCAGCAATGATCAGGGGTCACTCCTGGCTCTTTGCTCAGTAATTACTCCTGGCAGTGCTTGGGAGACTATATGGGATGCCGGGATCGAACCCAGGTTGGTCGTGGTGCAAGGAAAATGCCCTACCTGCTGTGCTATCACCCCGACCCACCCAAAATTTTTAAAAATTCAAATCTTGCAGATTTTTCATTCAAATCTCAAAACCACTAGATTGGATATGTCAGTTTCTTGGTTCCAAAGCCTATGTTTGTTATGGCAATGGTTTGAGTTATTGTGTTTACTGAAGGTTACTGCTTTTCCAGTTAGTTGGCTAATAATGAGGCTTAGGTACAAGTCACATGGCAATTGTAATAACTCTTGACTTGTATCTCTTAGCAAGAGTGTGATTAACTCTTACAGGGAAAATTAAAATTATAAGGACAACCAGAAATAATTAAAAGTAGCCTCTTTTTTTTTGAGATTAGTTTATATTTTCTTTCTCTTTAGCAGATTTGCAGTCTTGGTTATATTGTAATGTCATTTGTATAATCTAAAAATGAATTGTTTAAAACAGAGGTGTTTAATAAGAATATTCTGAGATAATTAATTTTGCATGGTTCAACAGAGATGCATGTTTTGAAACAATAAATATTTTAGAAAGTGACTCATGGAAATTTATTACATATGTAAGAATCACAGAAATAGAATTTTAATTTAAAAGGCGTTCCTCATTTTTAGGTCAATTAACAGTGAATATAGCAATATTTCTTCCCTGGATTTGGTCTAGATATTCTTGCAATTTTATCATAATGTTAATATTAACCTTGAATCCCATTTACTTTATCTATTCCCTTGTCACATTCTGTTGCGCTCTAGATGAGTATTACTTGTTCCTTACATAGTGCTAACATACCTGACTCCATTGCTAATTATGGTGCAATAATTAATAGATGAAGGTGTTTTTGCCTTTTTGATTTCTGCTGGATCTTTTCATTCAGTTCTGAACTGCTAGTGCAATAGATCTTGATCTAGCTTTCTTAAAGTATATTCAAATTACTAAAAGAATTCTACTATTAAGCTTGTATTTCTAAGGGAATATAGGCAGAAAAATATTATCTTCTGTCCATTCCATTTATGGTCCTTTTTATTCACTCTTAGTTTTCATCATCAGAGTTGTGGAAGGCTACAGATGTGACGGATGGAGTTGGCATATCTGGAAAATAAGAATACTAGAAATGGAAGAGGTAGGAGTTATTTGAGTTATATCTGAGCTTTGTCACCAGTATCTACTGGTGCTGTTGAATGAAAAATTATGTATCTGCACTTGAGATTGGAGGATATTTCTGGTTGAGTTTGGAGTCTTTGATATATATAGTGATTTAAAGATTAGAGCCATGAAACAGGATTAGTGCACAAATGCACTGAGTACAGAAAAGAGAACAGAAAATTAACTGTGGTTAAAAAACCACATGTAAGATTTTGAATATGTATAACCCAGGTAATTAAGTGTCTATTATATACTTCTATAAGCTTACAAAGTCACATTCAATTAAAAGTTTATGGTTCTTGTGGAGTTTATTTTTTCATTGGAAAAAAAATCAGAAAAATAAAAATCCCTTATTTGAATTGAAATGTGATACCTGGGACTTGAAATGATGTGTTTTGTAGAGGGAAGGGACACTGGAACTCTTAGTGTGCCTGAATGTATGTGATAATGTGTTGGGATGTAGCAGATTTCCATGTGGACCTGGTATTTGTTCATATTGTTACAGTGGGAAGGCAGGCTTCACTAACTGGGGCATTAAGTCTTTTTTTTCTGTTTTTCAAACACCAAACCATCTTTCTTATATTTGTCATTCTGTCTTTTTTTTCTTTCCATCTGAAGGGAAATGTCTTGGCAAGTGTGAATGTGCTTCCATTTTCTTTCTTGTTAATTCTTTTCACATGATAAATTGCAGGGAACTGTACGGAAATCCCTTGAAATTGAAAAGTCAGCCTACATAAATGCTTAGGAGCAAAGCTTTTGAACATAATAAGTCCGGCAGACATTTAACAGAGAAATTTCAGAAACATTTGCAATAGATTGCTCCCTTTTATTGTTACCTATAGACTCATTTGCATGCCTTTCAATGCTTCTCTTTTAGGTGGATATTCTGAATTACTTAAAATGATTACAAAACTTTAAAGAACTTTTTAAAGTATTTGTTTTTTTAAGACAAGCTATTCATTAAAATAATCGTTTTTTTTTTAAACGTAACAAGTAGAGTATGTGCTATTAATGCAACAGGCCTAGGTTTGATTTTCAGCCACACTTGGTTCCCAAGTTCCTCTAAAAGTGATCCCTGAGCAGAGAGGAGATTAACCCTGAAAATGTCCTCAGAATATACTTGACAAATAGTAATATAATAAAGATGCAGCAAATGAAAATAAAAGAGATGGCTTTTGTATTTCTCCTTGTTCCTGTCTATACAAAGATGAATGTCATCGATTTCCAGTTACCTCTATTGTGCCCTTGGATGATACATTCTCATGCTATTTCAGTATTTCCAAATCATTTGATTGATGTACACTAAATTATTTTTACTTCCCAGTTATCAACAATGTTGACTTCTCAGTATCAAGAATTTAGATATTGTGTGTACATGTTGAAAATAAAACTAAAGACATTAACTAATTGAATCTGGGATACAGAAAGTCACACAATCTTCCCAAAATTATAAAGGGAATAAAAGTACGTCCTAAAATGGAAGATTTATGCAATATTAAGGTGAAGTGACATAAGAAGCTTCATATTATGAATAATAGAACATTACTAGAAACATCTTAACAGAATGAGTTTAAAATATAAAGACAATAAAGTCACAGATATTATAAGATACCCACAACAAATATGCATGGCCTGTGTCTTTAAGAAACTGTCAGTGATGTATTATGGAGTTCTCTTTCCAAGAATGTTCAGGCAGGCTTTGTACAAGATATCCAGTGTTTTCACTCAGAATGTATGCCCTTTGAATGCAGAACTAAAGTAGACCTGTAGTCCTCAGGAGAAATTATTACCATAACTTTAAAGAATAGTTACTACTTTAAAGTCATCTGTAGAAATCAGATATTTTAAAAAAATGCTATGTTAAGTAATAAATGTCTATGTGTGTGCAATATTTTGTCATGAGAACTCGTATCCTCCTGATTCCCTTTCCGTAAGATTGCCTCCTTTTTTCCTCAATGCTGCAATTGATTTGGGTGATTTAGAGCTTGCCTCACTATTAGAGGTGGAAATGTGAGAGCAGAGCTCCATGATAGTCAACTGAGACCGTTTTCTGAGTCACAGGCTTCTCCTGGCATATGTGACAGGGGCTAAAGAAGTTCCTGTAGCATCTTTTATAATTCAGATATTAAATTTAAATATGATGGCTCCACTCTCCTGATTCAAGTCCTTTCCAAAGGCCCTTAGTCTACGACTTTTCCCCTTTCTTTCCTCAGTCTTTTCAATACTTAGTCTATGCCTTTTCCACTTTCTTTCCTCAGTCTTTTCAATACTGAGGTATTGGGTGTTGTGATCACTGTATCACTTCCGTTCATCATCGATTTGCTCGAGCGGGCACCAGTAACATCTCCATATGTCCTGGCCAAGGGCACCTGCTTGCTCCAGGAACATAGAGAGCCTCAAACCATTCCATCTGGTCCTGGGAATGAGGTCTATAATTGTTACTGGTATTTGGCATATCAAATACAACACGGGTAGCTTGCCAGGCTCTGGTATGCAGGTAGCATACTCATGTAGTCATCTCTAAATCCAGCATTTTTTGATGAACCAAGTGGCCACGCGAGCCGGGCTGTGATAGGCTGGTCTGCTGAGTGGAGTTCTGATGAGAGGGAAGTCCAGATGTGGAAAATGGAGGCCCTCATGGAGTGGGGGTCGTCTGGCTTGTTTCAAGGCTCTGCTGGGGTGGTGGGCCAGGGCTAGAACCCGCCATCCCTCCCGGCGCCTCTTGAGCGGCTGGGCACAGGGAGAGCCAGTAGCAGCTCTGCCCCATGTCTGTGAGTCAGAACTTGATTATTGTTGTGATATGGGTGGGTAATATATGATGGGTGTTCCCTTGCACCTTGTGAGGGTTACTGACTATCATACCCTGGACTATTGTCCCCATGCACCAAATCTCTGTGATTTGGTTATACTGCCTTGTGTAGTGCTTCTTGTGTATTGCCTCTTTACAAACTGGGCCATATGTATTAAAACTCTTGGCTGACACAATGTGTAAAATAAGAGGGAGAGAGATGCAGAGACAGAGAGAGAGATAGAGAGAGAAAGAGAGGAAACTGGGGTACCTGCTACTAAGGTGGCCTGGGGGACGGGAGGGGAGGGGTACATTGGTGGTGGAAATGGGGCACTGGTGGAGGGATGGGTGCTGGAATACTGTATTACCAAGAACCAATTATGAACACCTTTGTAATTGTATGTTTCACGGTGGTATAATAAAAAAATTAAAAAAAAAACTCTTGGCTGATACTTTATAGTGAATACGGTGGACTTTACTGTTTTTTTCTTTTATTTGTTGGTCATTCCTCACTGTGCTCGTGACTTACACATGACATTGTACTGAGGAATCACTTCTGGTGGGCTCTGGAACTATATCGGGTGTTGGAGATTGAATCCACGTTTGCTGCATGTATACAAGCACCCTACCTGTGCATACTATAGTTCCAGTCTTGAATATGGTGAACTTTAAATAGCTTTTAGGTATAGGTCTTTGTAATTCTAGTCCCTTCCTTTTTCCATAATGTATGATTGATTTGATCTTAAAAATAGTGCAAATTGCAATTGTAATTTGTCACCAAATATCTTACAGTTTTCCCCTCCTTATTTATAAACTTTGACTGAAATAGCTAACAGGAAGCTATATTTTAACCTCACATTTTAAAAATGTCATTGAGGGTCTCAATACTAAGTGACAGTTGTAAATTTTATGTATCATAAATATACTCTAGTTCTTTAGTATGATTTGGGTAGTTTTGTTTAATGGAGTTTTAATAAATCTACATTAAGAGAATTGTTCAGTTTTTTCCATATGTATCTTATTGCTTTGGAATAGATATTCCACTGAGCCAATAAGAGTCAGAATCTGTTTTCACAGGCAGTATGGACTTCTGTCTATTCAGAAGACAATATTATGCTATTTGTGCAGGTTTATGTGAATTGGAAAAGTACTCATGTGAGGTGAAATGTGTTTCTGCTTAAACTATTTTTGGGTGTTTCTGATCCATGGCTTTTCTAGACTTTGCTGCATACTCTTAAGATTGCGACTATGATTGTTAGTCAACTTGATTTCAATATTCTTCTCTTATCAGCTATATGACTCAGAGTTTCTTTTTTCTTTTAATGATGAGTCTAGATGTTTTTCCTTCTTTAAGATAGATATGAAGATCATCTTTTACATACTTTAGGATTAAGTAAGACAATGCCGGGAAGCATTTTTAGATGGTAATTTTGTTCACAAGTGTTAACTATACCGTTTGCTTTCTGTTTTTTAAGTGCATGAGATTCCACGGTTCTTAATAATCACTGTGTAGTCAAAGATTACCAAATACATTTAAAATCTGATTAGGTGAATGATTTATTGTTATAAGGTCTGAAACTGGTGAGGATCTCTATTTTTTTCGAATCATAACTGCTTTGAAAAGATTAAACTTAAAATTTCAACTGGACCATGAATCTTACTAGATGACTGGTTTAGGTGAATAGGCAAAATCTGATCTTAAGCTAGCCTGTAAACTACAATGGAATTTTACATGAGATTAAAGCAATTACTTTGATTGTCGGTTGTTATTTTCATTCCCATATTTTTTGTCCATGTCTTTACACTAAAATCTTTTTGTAAACATTTCAAGTTGTTTCAACACATTTTTCAAATTTTTTTTTCAGAATTTTTCTCTGACAACTTTCTCCTCCAAGACCAAATTGTTCCACTTTAACAACACTGTTTGAACTAAAATAGCTTTCTTGTCTCAGTGAGTGGTAAATGATTATAGAACCCTAAATTTATCCAAAAAATAAAATTGAAACTGTTTAAAACTGAACTCTGGGATGCATACACCATTGGTTAGTCTGAATAGAGCACTTATTTTACTCTGGTGAATCTTAGAAGAGAAAATCCTCTCAATTGTAGACTACAGGTTGTACTTATTCTTATAAAGAAGACATTCTCTGATCCTCTTTTGGTATAAATTAACTTTTCAGGTTCCCTAAAGTGTTTAATGATACGTGAGGTGTAATGAATGGTGAAGGGTAGTCATTAACTTACTTGAAGCATCACGAGAACAAAAATCAATCTTTATTTCTACTATGGACTTAGCAGTTCCATAATGTTCATTCTATCCCTCTTGGCTGTGAATAATGGGAAGGAGACTCTGGTACCATGTTCGGTTTGGATAATGGATTTTTCTTTTTTCATTGGAAGGAAATAATTAATACCTGCAGTACATTGGTAAGGGTTGAAGGTACCTTTGATTTTAATACAGTATGTCTGTTCTCCAAAGACTGAGAAAAAGTATATCTGTATCCCACAGAAATACACAGGGTTTTGAATGATCAAAACATAACAGTTCTTTGATAGTATGGTCCTGATATCCATGTTCCCTTAAGTTAGATAATTCAGCACCCTATCTAGTTTATTAAAGAGAAAATACAAGAATTACATTGTTACTAGGTTTAAGGGTCTAAGAGATAAAGTAAAAATGAAAATATTAAATGTTGGTGATAAACTGTGATTGGCCTTTGCAAGTGTTTGTTTCAATGTAAGTATCAAAGCTATATCATTATTTATATTCTTAAATTGTAAGTAATATATGTTTTTAATAAAATGAATCAATGCTGGAAAATGAAGATAATTTATATATAAATATATATGAGTGTTCTTTTATATGTGCTCTTATATATTTGTGCATATATATGTACTCAGGACTTACTCCATATATGTGAGATAATATAAGATAATATATATAAGTACTCAAGGCCTACTCTTTTTTATATATATATATATAATAGCGATACATACATATGCATATATATGCTCATACATACAAATACACATAAGAGTTCAGGGCTTAATCCTGGCTCATCACTTATGTGATCTTTCCTGGTTAGGTTCAGGGTAGCATAATGGGTTGCTGGATATTAAAACAAGGTTGGCAGTATTCAGAGCAGTGCTCTGCCCTCTGTACTCTCTCTGGCCCTTCTTTGTTCTTTTGTTTTTATGAGCCACAACTGACCATGCTCAGGGACCTACTTCTGGCTCTGTACACAGGGATCACCCCTAGGGACTCAGAGCCCGTATGTAGTGTGAGTAATGGAGCTTGAGTCAACTTGTGCAAGGCAAGAGCCCTACCTCTGTATTATTACTCTAATGCCATAATTTTAGACAATCACATCATTTTTGTGATTTTGATATATGTATATGTGAATACATAAAATGTTTAGATCATGTTAATTTTAACATAGATCCATTTATTCGTCACTTATTTTACAGCGGTAAAATAATTTACACATCTATATCACTTGGTCCTCACAGCAACCCAACATGATGATAATACTGTGAGTATCATCCAGTCCTACAGAAGAGAGCTCAGAAAACAAGCAAATTCCCATAACATACTTTTAAACAACTAGGGTGGTGGAGAAGGTTTTGAGTCAGTTTCTGATTTTAATTTCCAGATAACAAC
>JAJIBD010025775.1:0-119819 GCA_021461705.1 Cryptotis parvus | reverse complement strand
AAAGGCAAATGCCCTATGCGCTGGGATATCACTCTGGCCCCCAATATTTTTTAATTAATTTTTTATTTTTTACAATTACAAAGATATACAATTAAAAAGTTCATATTTGGGTTTTGGTCGTACAGTGTAGCAGCACCCATCCGCCACCAGTGCCCATCTCCCACCACCAACGTCCCGGTTCCCTCCCCCTCCCCCAGCCCTCCTCCATGGCGGGTTCTTTATTTCTTTCCATTTCTCTATCTTTCTCTTTTCCTTCCTCTTCAGACTATGGATTACAAAACATACATTAAAAGGGTTGTCATGTGTATCCTTTTGCCTCTATTTAATGCTCAGTTCTAGGTTGGCATTAGTACCCTCACAATTGTTAGCACACTGTTCCATTTTCTGTCTTACCTGGCCTCCTGACTCCCACACGTTTGTGATAATTTCCACCTTTGACAGGACCTCCTGATGTATGTTTCACTTGACCTTGGATATTGGTATCATAATATGTACCTATATATTTATGTTATGCAGATAAATGCAGTCATTCTGTAACTGTCTCTCTCCTTCTGGCTAATTTCGCTCCAACATAATCTTCTCCATGTCCATCCATTTGTGAGGCAAATTTTATAACTTCATTTTTTTTCCTAACAGCTGCATAGTATTCCATTGTGTAGATGTACCAAAGCTTTTTATCCAGTCATCTATTTTCGGGCACTCGGGTTGCTTCCAGATTCTGGCTATTGTGAATAATGCTGCTATGAACATAAAAGTAGGGATGGTGTTTCCGCTGCGTATTTTTGGTTTCCCAGAGTAGATTCCCAGAGTGGTATGGCTGGGTCAAATGGGAGTTCAATTTCTAGTCTTTGGAGGAATGTCCATATTGTTTTTTCCAGAAAGGCTGTACCAGCCGGCATTCCCACCAACAATGGATGAGTGTCCCCTTTTCCCCACACCCACGCCAGCACTTGTTGTTCTTGTTCTTTTGAATGTGCCAGTCTCTGTGGTGTAAAATGGTATCTCATTGTTGTTTTGATTTGCATGGAGTAAGGAAAGCCTCTTCAATAAGTGGTGTTGGGAAAACTGGGCAGCGACATGTAAAAAATGAATTTGGACCTGTGTCTAACACCATGCACAAAAATCAGATCAAAGTGGATTAAAGATCTCAATATCAGACTTGAATCCATAAAGTACATTGAAGAAAATATAGGAAAAACCCTCCATGACGGTGAAGCTAAAAGGCATCTTCAAAAGATGAAACATCTCTAACAAAGCAACTAGAAGAAAAGATAAATATATGGGACTACATGAAACTAAAAGCTTCTGCACCTCAAAAGAAACAGTGACTAAGATACAAAAGCAGTCCACAGAATGGGAAAGAATATTCACCCAATACTCATCTGATAAGGGGTTAATATCAGGATATATCAGGCACTGGTAGAACTTTACAAGAAGAAAACAAACAACCCCATCAAAAAATGGGGAGAAGAAATGAACAGAAACTTCAACAAGGAAGAAATTCGAATGGCCAAAAAACATATGAAAAAATGCTCATCATCACTAATCATCAAAACAGCTATTTTAAAGTGGGGTGGGGCTTACTCACGGGCGGAAGTATAGGGGTACACAGCTTGGAGTACGGCTTACTCTTGTATGTGAATATGCAATCACTGTCTTCCCTTTCATCATCGATTTGCTCGAGCGGGCACCAGTAACATCTCCATATGACCTGTCTCATGCAAGTAGAGCCAAAGGGCACCTGCTTGCTCCAGGAACATAAAAGAGCCTCAAACAATTCCATCAGGTCATGGGAATGAGGTCTATAATTGTTACTGGTATCTGGCATATCAAACATGACACAGGTAGCTTACCAGGCTCTGCCGTGTGGGTAGCATACTCTTGTAGTCATCTCAAAATCCAGCATTTGTTGATGAATCGGCTGCGCGAGCCGGGCTGTGATAGGCTGGTCTGCTGGGTGGAGTTCTGACGAGGAAGTCCAGATGTGGAAAATGGAGGTCCTCACGGAGTGGGGGTCGTCTGGCTTGATGTGAGGCTCTGCTGGGGTGGCGGGCCAGGGCTAGAACCTGCCATCCCTTCCGGGCACCTCATGAGCAACTGGGCACAGTGAGAGCCAGTAGCAGCTCTGCCCCATGTCTGTCTCTGGATCAGCATACCTGGGCCGGATTAAAAAGACTGCAGCAGGGTGGATCTCGATGAACCGGGCTGTGATAGGCTGGTCTGCTGGGTGGAGTTTTTGGCGAGGGGGGAAGTCTGGATGTGGAAAATGGAGGTCCTCACGGGTGGGGGGTCATCTGGCTTGATGTGAGGCTCTGCTGGGGTGGCGGGCCAGGGATAGAACCTGGCATCCCTCCTGGGCGCCTCATGAGCGACTGGGCACAGTGAGAGCCAGTAGCTCTGCCCCATGTCTGCCCCATGTCTGCTTGCTTCAGCAGCACATATACTAAAATTAGACGATATAGAGAATATGCAATACTTTCCCTCATTAGAAGCTCAGATTCCCCACTCCCACCCTGCTTTCCCTGAGCATCAAAGTTGGACCTTCATAGCTACATTTTTTCCATGTCTCTGCTGCATACATCTATAGGCATTATCATGTTGCTTTTTTGACTAGACTCCTAGCAAGAACTATTTTACTCATTTCTGAAAATGTTTTGAGATATTTTCCTGTCTTTTTGTGATTTTGTCTGTCACTCTCTCTGACTTCTCTTGGAAAAGGTTAGAGCCAGAATGGTAGTACAGGGCTTGTGGCATATCCCTTCCATGTGGCTCACTCTAGTTCAATCTCTGACACTTCCTTTAGCCACTGGTGCTACCTTGATGCCTCTGAGTACCTCCATGTGTGCCCTAGAGGTGCCTGAGTGCCTGGCTCTTGTGATGCCTGGCACCAAACATCCCTGACTGGCTCCATATCCTTGGGCATCCTCTAATAATTTCATTGGTTGACTGAGAATTTCTGGGAGGGACTGCCAGGTTTCCTGAGCCTTGTTTTGGAAAATGTTCCCCACCCCAAACCCTCTCCCAATTAGAAAAGTTCTCTTCCTCTCAATTTGGTTTGGGGAGAGAGGAAAGATAAATTCTGTTCACTTAGCTGACATCTCTTCTAAAAGATTCTTGACCCTGGAAAATAATGGCAGAGTCATGGACAATATGTAAATGAAATATAGTGTGGACAACTGGCCTTTCTGATCCAGGGCAAACAACTTTTTGAATTTGAATCTCTCTACAATAAACTCAGTAAAATTCAGAATAAACCAGTAATATTGGTAACTCTTAAAATAGCTTCCAATTAGGGCAAATTTATAAATACTCATTTCTAAATGAAAAACAGTTCTGTTTTATTTTCTTTTTCTTAAAGATTAACTTTATATTTATTTGTTTATATATTTTTGGCTTTTTGCGTCACACCTGGCAACCCTCATGGGTTACAAACGCCAGGGATCAACCCCAGGTTGGCTGTGTGCAAGGCAAATGCCCTACCCACTGTGCTGTCGCTCCAGCCCCAGCACTTCTGTTTTAGAGGCAATTCAAAATGGGATCACCTGTCATACAAATATTTCTTGTGTAGCTAATGTGTATAATGTGCTATGTTAGGCAATTCCTAAGAAATGTGAGAGGGGCTGGTGTGATAGTACAGTAGATAGGGATTTGCCTTGCATGCGGCCAGCCACGGTTGTATCCTGAGGCACCACATATGGTCTCCTGAACTCCGCCAGGAGTAATTACTAAGTCAGAACCAGGAGTAACCCCTGAGCATTGCCAGGTGTGAACCAACTGCTGGATACAACTCCAAAATAAAAATGTCAGATATTAACATTAGAAACATCATTTTGTTGACTATTTTCATATATTGAAATATAAATATTGCTCAACTATTATGTGTACAGACAGAAAAGAATATTTCCTTTGATCTTAATCTGACAGCTTTTATCATAAAGAAGTCTTGATTTGACTATTTCTATTTCCCCTTTTCTCATTTATAGATTTGATTTTCAAGGTAACACACTAGTGGTTCTGCTTGGACCCACAGATACTCAAGGAGCTACCAGACCATGCCTTGGGGATCCATACAGTGCCGGAACGAAGAAAACCACGCGTGTGTAAGACATAACTCAACCATATGAGACATACCCTGGAGCCTTTTAAAACTTCTACTATCACTTTAGACAGTTACAGATTCTGGAATTTGCTGTCATAGTGCAAGGGAGTGATACACTGGTGTGTGACCAACAGATAGTGTCTAGCACAGGCAGCGTATCGGCATCATAGTTTGGGGGTAACTATATTCTATAAAGAAATAATCCGAGCACTGTATAGAAGGAAAATGTTAGGAATAAGGGTTTAAGTTTTAAAACCTTGATAGGAATTCAATAAAGGAGTAAGAACAATCTGTTCTTTGTAGAGGAAAGGAACAATAAATAGGAAACTCGGGCAGGCAAACAGCCAACAAACTAAAGCGGCAAGAAACCAAGGAGAGTACTAAGGGCTATGGCCATGGAAGGGTCATTTATTGAGCAGTGTAGTGTGAACTCCTTGACTTAGTGAAGTGTATATAACCCAAATCATTTTTTGATGGAGATAAGATTCAAAATAAGTGCTGAACTGACAGTGGAAAGTGCGGCTGACTGCAGCACATGCTTTGCATGCAGTGGTTTCACAATTCATCCCCAGCATTACATGATCTGTGAACTTCCAACAGATGTGGTCCTCACTTAAGCACTGACTCGGCATACCCCTAAGCACAACCAGTTGTAATCTCAACAAACAAAGGATAGTATCTACTGACTTAAGCAATGTGATCAGTAACAATAATAACCATAATAATGCAAGCACATGTTTTTTAATCCTCAGTTTTAAGAGAAGGGTAATGAACTAAACTACCTCCATTGTCTCTCCATTTTTCTTCCAGCATATTAATATATTTAAATGTAGCCATTAAAAGCATCCATCTCTGACCTCCATTTCTACCAATACTATACCATCTTACCTTTTTTTTTAAACCAGAAGAGACCATTTTTACCCACAAGAGCTCTTCTCCCTTTTCCCTCTCCATTTTTCACTAAAAACACTTTGCTCTTACATTTTCACAGAAAATTCTCTAATGATTTTACCAATATCTTAATTTTTGTAAAATTTCTATATGGGAAACATTAATAAAAACACATTCAAAAGTGAAAGGAACAACAAATCTGCTCTGTAATGAGCAAAAATACTATTCCCATTTCCTGCATGATCTTATCTTCTACCCCAATCAAATGAATGAGGAAAAAAGCATCATAAAATGTGCCTATGTATATATACATATATAATGCCAATAATTACCTGAGTATAAAAATACTAAAATTTCAGATGATTTTTATAAGCATTTCATTACAGTATCTTTTAAATCTCTCTCCCTCTCTCTACACACGCACACACAGATAGATAGATAGATAGATAGATGATAGATAGATAGATAGATAGATAGATAGGTAGATAGATAGGTAGGTAGACAGACAGACAGACAGACAGACAGACAGACAGACAGACAGACAGACAGACAGACAGACAGATGAAGATAGATAGATAGATAGATAGATAGATAGATAGATAGAGAGGAAGAGAGAAGATGATAGATAGATAGAGATAGATAGATAGATAGATAGATAGATAGATAGATAGATAGATAGATAGATAGATAGATAGATAGATAGATAGATAGATAGATAGATAGATAGATAGATAGATAGATAGATAGAGAAAACTGTACTTCAACTGATGAAGGCATTCTAACTTTATTTTCCACTTGAATTTGCATTTACAGTTGGAAAATTCTATTGTACTGTGAAACTTCGCTTTTTTCTTTATCTTTCTTTCTCGTTCTTTCTTTCTTTCTCTCTCTCTCTTTCTTTCTTTCTTTCTTTCTCTCTCTCTTTCATTCTATTTCTTTCTTTCTTTCTTTCTTTCTTTCTTTCTTTCTTTCTTTCTTTCTTTCTTTCTTTCTTTCTTTCTTTCTTTCTTTCTTTCCTTTTCTTTCTTTCTTTCTTTCTTTCTTTCTTTCTTTCTTTCTTTCTTTCTTTCTTTCTCTTTCTTTCGTCTAATACTTCTGTGCTATGTTGGATATTTTGATCATCTTTTGGGAATTCTAGGAAAATCTTTGTATTTCTTTTAGTGTTTCGCTCCCAATAGGGTGAAGCTTGTCAGGAATAAAGAAACACCAATTAGTAACTTCCTCCTACCCCACTCACAACTCCAGAAGTAGTGCTTGGGTCACTGTATTTCATTGCCTAGTTTTTCTCAACTTCTTTTAGGATAAAACATGGCCTCTTTTTCTCGGTCTGTCTTTCCCTAGGGAACCGTGCTGCCAGAATAGCTACTTCTAATTCAAAAGTGGCCAAGTGTGGCAAGTGCAAGGAAGATTTTGATAGAACATGGATTTCTTGACTGATGTGTCTGTTCTAACATATATACACTATGGTAGCATCACAGTTTGAAATAACAAGGGATGAGGTCCAGTCCTCTATAGATGCATATTGAGGTGTGTTGGGAGCCTCCCAAGCAATGCTTAGGAGGTCACAGACTCCAGATTGGAGGTTTCAGTGGCTGGTTATTCTCAATCCCATCAGTGTTAATGGCTACTAGGTCTATCTCAGTAGTGCACAGGGTCTCCCAATACATCTAGAGATGATTGGGATCAAATTGGGCCCCTGAGCATGGAAAGCATGAACTATAGCCTTTTGAGATAACTGCTGACCACATTTTTTTTTACTTTTGTCCTGGCCCCTCCAGATGTTAGAAATAGGTGTTCCTTTGCCAGTTGCCTGTCATAACAGACCTCTTTTATCCAACAAGTGCATGTATTTCTAATCTGGATTGTGTATGTGTGTTTTTTCTCACTGACAGGTTTTCTCTTGATTTTCTTATGTACTCCTTCAAGATCTCTGTACTGAAAACTTGAAGAACTGTCTCTGTATCAAATGCTCAGTTTCAATGTTTGGCAGTTTTTCTGCGAGCTTACTGATCTTTATATCCCTTTGTTGCTTCCATGAGTATCCCAGAGTTAACTGAAATGGAAGATGCTACTAACACCTCTAAATCTGATTTTTTCCCTATATTCTTGATCATAAATAGGCGCCCAAAATATTAATTATTAGCTTTTATCTCTTTCTTTTATCAAATCTCACTCATGATCCAAATTCTCTATAACACTTGAGTGTTTGTGACAAAAGCCACTGTAGCCCCATAACCTTTTTCCTCCACTTCAGGCACTGAAACTAGGATCTCATATTTTAATCATACAGCTTAAATAAGTTCTTACTGATTTTTCTTTAGTAATTTCCCCAGAAAATTCCCTCTATACTCTCATGATTGATTTATATCCATCAGTAGTTCTTCACTTTCCCAAATAACTTCCAAACTTACCTCTGTTGCATAAAATATTCTTTATGATTGATACCAACTTGGCTTTCCAAGTCACCTTTCCAACCTGTATTCTCTGCTCTGCTTATTAAAAATGATTTTCAAGCACCATGATCGGTTAAATGTTTAGGGCATTACACTCCATTTTGAATTTCTTTCTTAATGTCATATTCTCAGCCATTTAGGACATCTCTGGTGTATCTTTCATGATCTGTGTCTGAGTTATACTCCTCTCATAGTGCTCCCTTCTTCATAGTTCTACACAACTCTTAAGAGTACACCTTTTCTTTGCAAAATAGCTTCACCTCTGAGCTGTAATCTGCTAGAAGACAAGGAGTTTATGCTGCTAATCTTTAGATTCTCCTAACTTAGCATAGTTTTTTTAATTCAGCAGTCTTCTATGATAGAGGAGGAAAAGCTTGAAAAAATAAGTGGTTATACACTGAAACCTCAACTATGTATACATCTATTCAAATAAAAGTCTGGGAACACTTGGTGTATGACTTATAGCAAATCAGGCACTTCCGTTGTTGCTAAAAGAGTTCATGTTAATATTAAGTGATTAGTAAGGCTTACCTGATGAGTATGATTTCTCCTTTGATATGCATACAAGGCAGAGTAATTTAAAGTACTTCAATGAATTTGAGTCTATAAAAAATGAAACAGTCTTTGCTAATTATATCAGAGTTAGAAACTCAGCACCTCAATTTTGATTTTTCTAAATTTCTGCAGAAACTTTATAGACAGTTTTATTTGAGGTATAATTGAAGCATGTATGTTTCACAAATTCTTCTATATGTGCTTAGACTTAGCCTTTGGTTAATTAGGCTTAAGTTATTCATGTCCAGATAAAAAAAAGTTGAATACACTAATAATGATAATTAATGTTAGCATTAATGAATTAATTTTTAATTTAACATTAATGACAGAGTAATGTCAGATATCTACTAAAATTTTTCCTTAATTGCTTTTTGTCACATTAAAAAATGACCCATCATCGAGTAATTTCAAGCAGTTGCGATTAATAGCTTTAACAAATTTCACTGGTGGTCAGTACAGGAAGGGAAGGTAGCTCATACTGTTAGCAAAAGTTTCCTTCAGTGATAAGCTCTGCAAATATGGTTATTCTATCTTTGTTTGAAAAGGATTACTGAGCATATTCAGATATTTCTGCTTTCCTATCCAGAGATATAATAAGACACGTAGCACTGTCTTCAAATATAAAGTACAGTGATGACTATGAGCATGTTTCTCCAAACTTCTTGGATTTATTAGACTGCGCTAATTCAAAGGAAACCTACTCTGACGTTTATTTGCCCTTCTAAGGAGCATATACTTAAAAAGCCCTTTTAAAAGTTCAGTGCTTGTGAGCAATCTTAACCTTTAGTAATCACAAAATCAAAGAACTTTAGAAATGGAAAGAAACCTTTGGTGAGAATCAAGTACTTAAGTAGATAAGGAAATTGAAGCCTAAGAATTTAATGAAAATTGCCTTAGGTTGAGGAGTTGGTAGCAGGGTCAGGATCAAAACCCAGACCCACCAACTTGCAATTTTGTATAACTGGCTTTGCTAACTCCAAAATGCTCAGTAAGTTTTGAATGGGTGGGTAAAGAAAATTGATACTTGCCTCAGGCAGACTTTAAGCATAGGCTGAACATATGGGTGGACCATTTTAGGGACTAACAGCTCAAGTCAGCTGGTCAAGACCATTAACAAAGTTTGAAAGAGTCTGCTCTCTAATGGAAGCCAGTTGGGGGGAAGAAAGCAGAGCAAAAGCTTATGATGGATAGCATAGTTCAGCCTCATTTTCGTGCCTTATTAAATGACAAGAATATCAGCAGCAACCCCCTGCAATAGTATGAGCTAGACTTATATGCTCTCTAGTAGATGTTAGATGGAGCTTTTAAAGACATGGGATAGGTATTTGTTTGTTGACTACAGTCAACTCAGCGTTAGACAATCCTTGAGTACTATGAGACTAAAAGGCTCAGAGTTAGCAGGACAGTTTCCCCAATCATGATCATTTTCTCTATTTGAATATGCTCCCAAACTACTCTTGGGATACATCTCCTGAATACAGGAACTGAGAGCTAAATTCTCAGATCTACCAAGTCTTTTCTCTCTCCCAGCCTGTATTGGAAAAAATGAGATAGCAGTGATATCACCCCCAGCCCCCCTTTCCTCAGACGGTCTCCATTTATAAGAATCACATACCACTATACATGTTGATCTTCCGAGTAGAAACACAGGACAACCTTCTGAAATTCCTATTGGTTGTGTTTTTTCTTTATTTTCACAAAAGAAACAGGTTTGCAAGGTGGGCACATGAGTTCTTCTGAATTTGGACTAAATTCAGATTAACTTGAATGAAAGGTTTCATATGGAATAATTCATTTTTTAACTAATGATACATATTTTCTGGATTGTAATTTTAGAAAGAATTTTACCACCCTTGATTTGATTTTCCTAAAACTGATAGAATATGAACTTTAAATCCCATCATCTACCATAAATTAATATGGACTCCCAAATTGAGACTCTCTGAGAGTGTACTATTTGCTTGTGAACTCTAGGCACAGAGATAATGTAACTTTCACAATCTAGTTACTTGGTATAGTGGCTTTGAGTGAAAGTTTATTACACTGTCACAGACATGTTTATGACCAGTTTTAGCCAGTGCAAGCTATAAAAGGTAGCTTTCCCTTGACCCAGTCAGTTAATTTTAGAATGCCCTAGGCCAAATCTCTCTGTGGGAAACAAGCTTCTAGAATCTCTAGGTAAAGCCTTGGTTTACATCTCTCTGTATTATGCTATTTTACTCCATAAACAATGAATGAATCTGACTTTCACATAAAATAGCTCTTTTCATGGCCTGATTTTCAAAGAACTTGATACCTTGGATCAAAAGTCACAAGCAGCAACATCTCTTTCTCTTTCTCTTTTATGTGAGAAAGCAACATCTCTTTCTCTTTTATGTGAGGATATGCTTAAAAGAAAAGATAACCCTTTGGTCATATCATGATCGTTTTTCTAAGTCATGATTAAAAGAACCGAACTTTAGAAAAACTTACCATCTGGTGACTAGTTCCTCCTAAAACGCCTTCCACCCATCCATATTTTAATGTCTTTTCCTTCAATCATGTTTAATACTTCAGCCAAATATATTGGTTTATCAGTTATTTTTCCCAGCTTCTCTAGGCAGCATTTGTTGTATGAATATTCATTCCCTTTCTATCTAGGTCTCCCTCTCACTGATGACAGCTCCACAGTGTCTGAATTACTAGGTTTACACTTCAAAAACAGCACAAGAGGTTTCTGGACTTTGTGTCCCTTGAGATCTAAGGCTCTCTCTACGTGAGAATAGGAAGCACATTCTCTCACTGTTGCTGCAAACTGGCGAAACACCAGATACAGACACCAACCTGGCTTTACAATCCAAAGTGACAGCTGCAACCTAGGGAGAAAAAAATGTGTAAAACCCTTTATTAGGTAAAAACAGCAACAACAGATGATCAACATCAAAGTTTGCACACTCATACTTAAAAATATGTCCACTGAGCATGCTCTCCACGTGACTTTAATGCCCAAGAAGCACCTTTTACAACCTACCTACACTATCGCTCTCTCCTATATTTGTAGGCACAGGGTCAAGGCACAATTGTAAAAAACAATTTCAGCCATTGGTTTCAGCTAACAGCCACCTGCGACCATTTCAGAGCTGAGTGATGAGCCTGCACTGTGACCAATTGTGACTTGTGGCTACATGCAGGTTGTGGTGCTCTGGGTACGTGACAGCCATGGAGTAGAAGACGCAGCTCTCTAGTTTACCACAAGGTCACCAGACACTCATCTGCCCCTTGGGTCTCCCAGGACAAGTGGATGTATATTAAAAAAATATAGAGCTGCTCACACATGAGAATCGCAGCACACTGAACTTCATGCTAAACAAGACATTGAAAGGTTTATGCCTGACGGTTTTCTTTTCATTTTTTTGATTGTTTGTTTTAGCTTTAGGCCTTTAAAAGAAAGAGCCAAACTATAATTTAATTTTTAAGGTAACTATATATTCTTATCTCCCTTTTATTCTAAAAACCAATCCTTGAACTTCATTGCATAGTCATCATTCTATCAGAAAGAAAAGAAAATGCATTTAAAGGGTTCTCTAAGATCTAGAGCTTAGCAAATGTGCATGAGGCCTCAGCGACAACTGTCCTTCTTGCATTCTTTGGAAGAACAAAGCAAGGCGATCCCAACTATTTCATTTGTCTCCATGGCTCCTCTCAGCTATTTTAAATCTCTGGCTTTTAAAATATTAAAGTATAATATTAAGATTGGCAGTGTTTCTAGTAAAGCATTTCTAAATTCAGCTATACAAATGTGATTCACCAGAAAGGGAAAAAATGCCAATTACCAAACAGAAGTTGTTGCTCATGTACAAACCACACTCCTGAATGTTTGTGTTTATTGAATATCTAATTTTAGTTTCCAGGGAAAAATAAAAGGAGAATTTAACTTAAAAAGTAGGTCAAACTTTTAAATTGTTTTTTAAGGATAGCTTCTTATAAAATTGGCTTTTGAAAACTGGAGTTATATTAAAATTAAAAAGAATTTAAGGATGTTATTCTTAAATTCATAGATTAGCAGATGCCAATAATATATATATATATAATATCCTGTTTTTGTTCTATTTTCTCTTCAAGTCTATTACCTGCAATATATTAAGAGTTGAAGGTAAAGCCAATGTTTGAGAAATACTTAGAATGGAAACTATAGGCTTGGGAAAAGAAATAGGTGCATATCAATTGTTCTGTCACTTGGAAACTTAGTGAATGAATTTCCTAGTGTTGAAGTCCCATCTGCCCTGAGCCAACGTGCTGAAATAGCAGCTTCTTCTACTAAACACACCCTCTAGGAGAGGCATAACTGCAAATAGCTTTTCACCTTAGTTCCAAAATGTTTACTTAGAAACAACTCTGTCTGCTTTCCACCCGCTTTGTGGTGCCAGTTCTTTTCCCGATTCCTCTGGATCAACTTGCGCTAAAGAGTGTACATCCATTAAGGTAAATATGACTTAGAAATGCTTTTGCTTCTTTCAGATTGTGACTACTGCAGTAGAGAACATCTAAGGAAAATCTCTGTGAGCCTCCCAGAATGCTATACAATTTTACATATGTTTCTTTCATGATAGAAATTGCCATTTGCCCAAGTACTTTATATATAAATGCCCTCAAATTTCTAAGATGGTTCAGTATATTCCACCCACTTGTGACAGATGGAAGAGACATTTGGAGTTGTAAAATGTCTGTATGAAGAGCAGAGTCTTCTAATGTTGTAGTTTTACCTTGAAATAATATAGTTTTCTTTATCTCAGTAAGGTGCTAAAAATAAATCAATTTTTATTGAACTCTCAAATGCTTATAGCATTTGTCCTTTTTTTATTTAGAAATCCACATGCTCTATCAATGTACTTTTGTCCTGAGGCACTTTGTATGGTATACTAATAATGTTTTTCTACATACTGCTTGTGCTAAAATCTCATTTCATCTCAAGTCTATCTTCAACTGTGTTATTCTTTTAACATAACATTTTCTTACTTTTTGAGGATGTTTGCATTTGAGTGTGACAGATTTCTTCCAATCAAAACATGTCAAAAACAAATTTGTCATGTTCCTGAATATTCACACCCAAATAGTTTTTTTACTTTTGATCCTTTATTATACTAATATATATTTAAATATACACTAATGCATTCATATGTATTCAAATTCTCTCCTATTAACATCCAATCAATTACCAAGATTTATATAGTTATTCTGTGAATTTATCAGTTCTTTGCCCCCTGTTTGCACCTATCACTTTGGTTAAGACCTTATTATTTCATATCAGAATAAAGAGTAAAATATCCAAAGTAATTTCCTTTATTCTCAAGCTCCCAGCATACTACTTTCAGATAAACCTTTCTAACATAAAATTTTCATCATGTCACAATAGTGCTTCAAAATATTCAGTGATTCCACATTACTGATAAAAAAATTTAAAAAACTTTATCTTATTAAGCTTATGCCACATCTTCTTTCTGTATTCTTCATGTTCAATGGAACTGAAGGTCATAAAAAGAAAATAATAGACACATTAGAGTAATCATTGAGAATGAGGATTATATTGCTTATTCAGTTTCTAACTGGTAGATAATCAATGTCAAATAAAGTAACCTCTCTAATTCTTAGACTCGCCACTAATCTGGTGTTTTAGAAACAATAATAATATAGTACTTGAAACTACTGTTCTGTAATAAATTTTATGACTGTAAAATGTAGAGTTATGTTCATTATTCTAAGAATATTTTATCTATTCTACTTTTATAGTATTGCAGTTGCTTTCTATACATAACATATACCACTTTCTTTACTTGAAATGCAATGTTTTTATCTTACTGTCTCAAGACTTCCTCTTTTAGGATCAGTCTTAAATTCCAGTTTACTTTTGGAGACGGACCAATAGTACAGCAGGTACAGTGCTTGCCTTGCATGCAGCTGACCCAGTTTGGCTCCATATGTCTCCTGAGCACTCTAGGAGTGATCCCTGAGCTCAACAGTAAGCTCTGAAGACTGCCAGGTGTGGGCTTCAAACAAAACAAAACAAACAAAAGTTCAGTTTACTTTTATAAAGCATTCCAGATCATCACAATAAATATTCTGCTTGCTGAACCCCACCAGTGTTTAGCATTTTGGCTGTAATTTTCAGTTTGTTCACAGTGCTATTTCATGTCTCATATATTCTGTTTGGTCAATGTTCAGGGTCTATTCCCGGCTTGGTGCATGAGGATTGCTCCTAACAGTATTTGGGAGATCATGTATTACTAGGGATAAAACCTGGGCATGCAAGGTGTGAGCTCCAGCTAGTTGATTTGTCTCAGCCCTTGAACACATAGTTTTTAATATTTCAACTGTATACAATTGGTAGTTGTCAATATTTCATCCACTTGTCTTGTTTTAGATCATATTCAGCAGTGCTCATGACTTCTCCTGGGTCTGCACTCAGGAATCACTCCTGGTGAGGTTTCGAGGTCCACATAGGCTGTCAGTCATCAAACCTAGGTCAGCAGCTTTATCCATGCCGTTATCATTCCAATACAAGCACCTTACTCATTTCTATATTTCTCTGGCCTATCTCATGCACTTATGACCAATTTTAAAGCCCTTGCATTTCAGTATTTAGACATTCTCATTATCTTTGTAGAGTCTAATCTATTTTATAATATTTTGATTACTCAAGTCATTTGATTTTAGTCAAACAAATTTGACTAAACAAATTTAGTAAAACAAATTTGACCATTTTGGAGTGTCAGGTTGTCAAAGTCTCCTATTCCATTTCATTGAGCTTGTTCTTTTCAGGAGGGGTTCAATTACCAATAGTGAATATATCAATTGTGACTGATTTTGTGTTAGGAGGTTTCTGAAGTCACCTCTGGGTTCACAAGTCAAGAACGTTATAAACAGGCACTGGTTTGTTCTCTCTTGTGGAAGTTGCAAAGTGGAATCATAATTGCTGTCCCTGTTCCAGGGACAGTTAGTGTCTATGGCATTCAGAGTTCTGCTGACACAGTTCATGTTCTTACAGAGAAAATACTGAAATAAAGGAAATACTGCTTTGTTGTTGCAGTCAGATGTATAAAGGGTTAGTCAGGAAACATGGTTCTGTCACTGTCGTTGCATGACTGGCAAGTAAGAAATCTCTGTGATCTTAGATTTCCTGATTGCTAATGGAAATTTCCCATTCTTAGACATTCTGTAGGAGGACTATGTATCATTTACAAGAATATTTGCAAAAAAAGTGCTAAATTATATATATATATGTTATATATATACATATATATGTATATATTATCGTTGACTTTCATTATTGCAGAAATCTATTTTTTTTGCTTTTTGGGTCACACCTGGCGACGCTCAGGGGTTACTCCTGGCTCTGCACTCAGGAATTACTCCTGGCGGTGCTTGGGGAACATATGAGATGCCAGGGATCGAACCCAGGCGGCATTGGCCGGCCGCGGGCAAATGCCTTACCCACTGGGCTATCGCTCCGCCCCGCAGAAATCTAGAAAACAAGAAAGTGGTACAATCTTGTGACTTCAATAAAACATGATTAGCGTATTGATGCCAGCAGGTGACAGACAGGAGAGAGGCTTGTCTACACTGCCCCGTTGGCCCTGGGTGGTTAATGATCCGACATAGAAAAAGACTGGGCCTACTGGGATGAACCCAGAGCCACAGCAGAACCTGGCAAGCTACCCGTGGTATATTTGATATGCCAAAAACAGTAACAGTAATGGACCTCATTCCCAATGAATGGAGACCTTACTGGTGCCCGCTTGAGCAAATTGATGAACAATGGGAAGACAAGTGACAAGTGACAAGTTTTGGCCACACCTGACAATGCTCAGGGATTCCTCCTGGCTGTAAACTCAGAGATTACTCCTGATTGGATTAAAGGACAATGCATGTTGGACCCAGGTTGGCCTCATGCAAAGCAAGCACCCTACCCACTGCCTTATCTTTGAATCCCATGCCTATTTTTATAAGCTTGTTAGCATTGCATTGAATGTATTTTAACCTTTCTTTTAATTTAACATGGGGTACTACCAATATTTCTGTATTTTCATGTGGGTTTTAAAATAAAAACCAGACTGGTGCAATAGTATAGTCGGTAGGGCATTTGCCTTGCATGTGGCTAACCTGGGTTTGATCCTCAGTATTCAATATCATCCCCCTGAGCACCAGGAGTAATTTCTGAGTGCAGAGTCAGGAATAGCCCCTCCATATCACTGGTGTAACCAAAAATTAAAAATTTAAAAATAAATCATCATGCTAATAATTATGTAGTAATCATTTAGTGGCTATGCTACAAATCTCTAAATCTCTAATCTCTAATCTGTTTATGACAGAAAATATATCTTTTCCTTATTATTTTCTTACTTGTAATTTTCATATGGTCACTTTGTACAAATTATGTCAAGATTACAAATTATAGTCGAGAAATGTTAAAATCGCTTGTGCATTTACATATATTTATTTACTATATACTACCAGGTCCTTAAAAGGTATTAGATTCTATAAATGTAATCATAAAATATTTTAATCCCATACATATAAAGATATGAAGTCCTGTGGAGAAAGTAGGGAACTTTTTTATAAATGGGTGTGATAGACTGAGAGATAACATTTTATTTAAGGCACATGGTTAGCATGCATCTGACCTTGTTTGATTTCCTGTAGCAGGAGGTCTTCCAACCTTTCTTGGGTGCAGTCTGGAGGTCCTATAGGACAAGTCAGTGTGGCCCTGATGGACTCTAGAATCTCTGAGGTGGCCTTGTTGTCCCTAGCACTGCAGGGTCTAAGCAGCATTTTGTCCGCAGGCATTGAACTGTTGGTTGGTTTGTGTAGAATAGCAGATAGAACTCCTGAGTACTGTTTGGGAGCTCCCACCCCACCATGGGTTCAATAATTAAATGTTATAACAATTTTTATAGTAATTTTACTAGTGAAACATGGGATCATAAGACAATTTCAAGTATTTGGAAGTACACGCATTTTAAACTGTTCAGAGGTCACTTTTCTGAGAATGTGGCATTTCTTGTATACTACAAAGAAGATAGAGTAATAAACATCTGAGAGAATACAGTACCAGACTGAGAGTTCTGTGTGCCAAGGTCTGAATGGGAAGATGATGAGAGAGTTTATGGACTGGAGACTAGAGAATATGGAGAAACGTGACTCAGGATGAAGCTGACATAGACCCTTTGTAAATCAGACATTGTACTGTCATGGAATGTGGATTTTATTTTATTTTTGATTGAAATATTTGATAGGTTTAAATATTTCTGAGACATTCCCAGCTTTATCAGCTACTTTTCACAAAGAGGTTGGTGACCTGAATGAAGAGAGAACAATTAAACTTATAGAAATCCAGTTCAGAGAAAATAGGACATTTTTTTTCCTGGGAAGTGCAAGTAGAGATGGGATGGAAAACTTGAATTTAACACATATTTTGGAGAGATAATTTGTATCGTTTTGGAGGCTGAGGTCAAGGGAACAGTGAGCTCAAGAATGCCTCATTTAACAAGCTGAAAAATTATCCCTGGAAGAACTGAGCATTGAATGCAGGCAAAAAGATACACATGATAACTTCTAAATGTATGTATTGCAATCCACAATGTGTAAGAGAAGGAAGACAGAGAGAGAGAGAGAGAGAAAGGAGAGAGAGAGAAGAGATAACTTGCCATAGAGGGAGGGGGAGGAAGAGGAATTTGGGACATTGTTGGTGGGAAATGGGCACTGGTGGAGGGATGGGTGCTAGAACACTGTATGACCAAAGCCAAAACATGAACATCTTTGTAATTGTATAACTCACAGTGGCATAATAAAATATTTTTAAAAAGAGAGAATGTCTCATTAGGGCCATTCAGATCACAGGAACTAGGATGCTTGCTTTGCATACAGCCAACCAAGGTTCAACCCCTTGCACCACATATAGTCTGCAGAGCATAGCCAAGAGCTGACCCTGAGCATAGTGGGTGTGGCCCAACTCCCTACCACACCCTAAAAAATATCACTGGTATCACTTGTATCACTTGTGTTCCCATTGTTCATTGATTTACTCAAGCGGGCACCAGTAACATCTCCATATGTTACTGGTATGATCATCATCATCCCCACCAAAAAATAGATGACACATTTACTAATTGTGGGAGATTTGTACTATATTAGCTTGGCGAGGCTATATTCAGCTCTCAGAATTCTGGTGTGTGTTTAGGTTTAGTTACAGAAAAATCCTTTTCAATGTTTGACTTTGGAATGGAAAGGAAGCATCAGCCATTTTGCAGTTTATACAAATTACTGCTAATATTCTGACTCATGCCATTGGTATTAGACATTGGCTGGGCCTACCTCAACTCAATGTCCCTCTGTATTCCCTTTAAGTTTCTATGATTCATTTCAAATCAAATACAGAGCCATCTGATAAAGGACCCTGACTTCTTCAGGTCAGTAAAAACACTAAAATCAGAGTTAACAAAAAATATTGGGTTCTGTTTGGCAACATTCAGTTTATGTCCAGGCATTTCATTTTATTCCATGTTACATCTTGAAGTCTATCTTTCCCTGTGACTGTCTGGCCCTGTGGTCTTCTGGCCAGGTAACAAATGTAAAGACAGTCAGGTTGCAGAGCTTGCATGATCAAGTATAGACATTACTGGTGATTCCCCTGTGGAATTCTGGTCGATACACTGATACATTAAAATTTATACTTTTAAAAGTTATTTCTTCATTTATTTAAATTTTGAAATTTATTTATACTTTTTAAATTTTTTTAATTTTTATTTTTACAATTACAAAGATATACAGTTAAAAAGTTCATATTTGGGTTTTGGTCATACAGTGTTCCAGCACCCATCCCGCCACCAGTGCCCATCTCCCACTACCAACGTCCCGGTTCCCTCCCCCTCCCCAGCCTGCTCCATGGCAGGTTCTTTATTTCTTTCTGTTTCTCTCTCTTTCTCTTTTCCTTCCCCTCCAGACTATATTTATACTTTTAAACGTATTTTTCTTCTGCAAAGTACTACGTGATGAAAAGAAATATACCTTTATCTGTAGAACAAAAGAGACTATGTTAGCAATTCTTTGATGATTTAAGAAAAGAGCAGATTCTTACTAGGAATACAAGAAGGATATGGTCACATTCGTTGGATTGTTAAACTACTTATTATTCAGAATACGTTCTAGTATATAAGATCATTACATGTAGGAAATAATAGAACTATAAGTACAGGAAATCAGGGAAAGGGAAATGGCAGAAATGGGGAGAGAGAAAGTGTATCATTGTATCACTGTATCACTGTCTTCACGTTCATCATCGATTTGCTCGAGCAGGCACCAGTAACATCTCCATATTTCCTGTCTCATGCTAGTAGAGCCCAAGGGCATCTGCTTGCTCCAGGAACATAAAGAGCCTCAAACCATTCCATCAGGTCATGGGAATGAGGGTATAATTGTTACTGGTATTTGGCATATCAAATACGACACGGGTAGCTTGCCAGGCTCTGCCTTGCAGGTGGCATACTCCCGCCAGTTATAATGAAATATACCTGATTAAAATACAACCTGAAAAACTAAACTAGTCGATCACCTCTTTTGCAACTAATAAATCTTTTAGGGAAGATATACCAAAAAAGATATATAATTACAAATGAGGAGGAAAACTGTCTCAGGCTATACTGAGATATGTTCTATATATGCCAGGTAGTGATTTGCGTAGCTACACAGGTACATCCATTTCTCAAAGCTTCACAGAGGTCCAATTAAAGATATACCCATTCATTGTACATAAATCACATGGGAAAGCTATCAACAAATACTGAACTTTAGTTAATAACAGCAAGTTGGAATATGCAAACTGATGCCTGTGGTTTAATTTTTAATGTACCAAATATAAGAGTGAAGAAATGGATAAATGGACAGGAACAGACAGATATAAGAGGAGATGAAATATTAGTGGAATCTAGGTGGTGAAACATTACTATCTGCCAAAAAATCTTTTCAGATCATTAATGGGCAAAAGCTCCCACCCACAACAATGTTAAGGAAAAAAAAACAAATGGTAAAAGAATTACTACAGGAGGGGACCAGAGAGATAGTACAGCATGCAGGACACTTGTCTTGCACGCAATCAACCGGGTTTTTCTCCCTACGCCCTCTATGATCCCCCTACCACCACCAGGAGTGATCCCTGAGCACAGAACCAGGAGAAAGCCCTGAGTACCACCAAGTACCACCTGAGTAAACCAGTTTGAGTAGCCTCCAAACCCCAAACAAACCAAAAACAATTACTGAAGAATTCAGATAGCCTCATCACTATCCCTGCTTCCTTTATATCCCAAACCCGGTAGTCTATTAAACTTTTTTTTATAATCTGCCAAAATGAGAAATAAAAGATTGCTTTTTGTTTATAAAATTCAACTGCCCAAAACTGGTTAGTTACTTTGAAAAATGTGTGTTTAAGTGGGAAGGAAAGAAGTAGCTCCCCTCAGACAAAGTTTATATATTTATATACACAGATAAGGAAAATATACTTTGAAAAAGAACTTATTCAATAAATAAATTTAAATTTAGCAGGGTGGGGAGAATGTTTTATTTCTAAATTTTCTTTTGAGGAAGAAGAATGTCTGAGGGACCCCTAAGGGAAGATAACTTTAATCAAGTAACTGCTACAGTTTCACCTGTGGAATCCTCTGACTCAGAAAAAAATATGTGCTATCTAAAAGAGAAACATTATTAATAAAAAACACAACATTTTACTAAAATATTGATTACTTGATCACTTGACATTCCATTATTCATCAATTTGCTTGAGCGGATGACAGTAGCATTTCCATTTGACCCTAGCACATGCCAGTATAGCCAAATGACATCTGGTTGCTTCAAGAATGCAAAGAGCCTCAAACCGTATATTCGGGGTCTTGAGAAAGAATTCTTACCATCTTGTAGGTGGGCAACCACGTGACCTTTTGACGTCACATGGGATCCAATAGATAACAGCTGTAGTCCAGTGGTCATCTCCAAGTCACATTACCTGTCTAGCCCATCTGATATTCGACGCTTTGGCAAACAAGACAGCATCCCTGACTCAGATCATCGATGAGAAGGATCATCCAGATTCCTTCTCTGACTTGAGTGAGGTGTGATATTCCAAGCATAGCTCTTCCAGTTTCTCTTTGGGAGACCTGAATAGCATTCTCATCCTGCTTCCTTAGGGCTCAGGTCTCTGAGGCATATGTTAATGCAGGGAGAATGGTGGAGTCAAAGAGATGTGCCTGGAGTCGGAGGTAATTTGTCCTTTTAGCTATTTCTTTGATGCTCTTGAGGGCGTTCCATGCTGCTCTCTTCCTCCTGTGCAGCTCAGGTATTAGGTCCATCATCATGTTGAGTTATCAACCTAGGTACACATAACTGCTGCACTCAGAGATGTTTGTTCCATTGAGAGTGAATGGGGCCTCTGGAATAGTTCATTTTTTCATGAGCATTGTTTTGTTGAAATTCAGCTGTAGGCCTATCTTTCCACATTCTCCGTCGAAGTCAGCCAGCATCTGTGCCACTTGGCTAGGTTTGGCGTTATTAGAATGATGTCATCAGCGAAGCGGAGGTGTGTAGTTGCTGACCATCTATCTTCACTCTCATTCGTTCCCATTCTGATTGTCACAACACATTCTCGAGGTGGTGCTGAAGAGTTTTGGTGAAATGGTATCACACTGCCGAACCCCTCTTTTGACACTGATGATCACTTCCTTGTAGAATGTTGAGATCCTGGTGGTTAATCTGTAATACAGCACACAAAGGATCTTGATGTATTGTGTTTGAACGCCCTTTTTGACTAGGGTTTTGATGACCACTTTGGTCTCAACAGAATCAAAGGCTTTCTTTAAATCAATGAATATGAGACAGAGTGGTATCTTGAACACCCTACAAACTTCAATGAGCTTGGTTACTGCGTGGATATGGTTGATTGTGCTGAATCCTTTTCAGAAGCCAGCTTGCTCACATGGTTGTCTTTTATCTAATGTTCTGCCAATCCTGTTCAGGATCACTTGAGTGAACAGCTTGTAGATGATGGACAACAGGCAGATGGGGCAAGAGTTGCCAATGTCATGGATGCCTCTCTTCTTGAACAGTCGAACTGTCTGGCTGGTTTTCCATGGGAGGGCACCTTGCATTCATACAGGTAGCAAGTGAAGAGCCGAGCCAGTATATTGATGAGTACTGATGGCAGATTCTTCAGGTGTTCGGGTCTGAGTCTGTCTGGGCCAGGTGCTGTTCACATCTTTATCGACGAAATGGCATGTTGGATTTCAGAAGGGAGAACGTTGGGAATGACATATCCCTCCTGCGGAGTTTGGTAAGAGGGCAGGTAGATGTGGCTATCAAAGAGATCCGAGTAGAAGTCCTGCATAAACTTCCTCATTGCCTTTCTGGAAGATGTGATCGATCAATCAGGATGTCGGAGGGCAGTCATCTTGGTCTTATAATTGGCGAAGGATAGGCGGGCGTTGTGAATGCTTTTCCTGGCTTTTGCTGCATCTTCCAGTATTTCTGCTCTTCTCTCTTTGAGGTCTTTCTTTATGGCTTTTCTGCACTCCTTTGCAAGCTCAGACATTAGCATTTGGTTGCCTGAGGCTCGCACCTTACCATGTTGGCAAATGAGCTCAAGAGATTTTGAAGACAGGCGTCCTTTTGTGTCTTTCTCTCTCTTAGAGTTCTTCACACAATCATGAAGGTGCTAAACCAGTTGGTTGTATTCTTCATCGATGTCGTCAATGATGGCATCTTCCCATGTTGCTGCAATGGTGCCAATGAGTTCCCAGTTGGTGGTCATTCTGGGCATTCTCTTACTTAAACTTTGCAGCCTTTTCTCCCCGTTGCGTCAAGTAGAATTTTGCATGAAGGAGAAAGTGGGCCAATCCTGTTTGTCTCGGGAACTCACAGTTCCAGAAGGCTGAATCAAACATTGGACATGGAAATATCGTGGTGAACAGTTCCACAATGAAATTGACCACATCATATTCAATTGACAGTTTTGCCTGACTGATGTTGCTGGCATCCCAAAATTCTAAACTAAAATATTATTTTATCAAATTGGACTCTAGTTTCTGAGCATCTAAAGGCAGCAATGATTTAAAAATATTTAAAAAAATTTAGTCAAATGACTTTTCGGTCACCAACTTGTGACAATTTTAAACAATGTATTAGGAAAATGAGTATAGTACAGGTTAAAAGCAGAACAAAATTGCACTCAATTTAATTGTTATTTTATCAAATAAATGCATGGACCACACTGCTCTTAGACGGGCTGGCAAAAATTCATATTTTACCATCACAAGAGGACAAGAAGCATGCACACTCATTACTGAAAAAACCTGAGTATATAAAAAATAGTCTTTTACAAATGGCCAAATAAAATTGTCCCTCCACTTTAAAGTAGTGGTCTCTCAGTAGCTACTAAATCATCTAATATTTTTATATCTTAGTAATATATGAATGTGATTTTTTAGATTTCTTGTTGCATATAAAACTAATTGGTTAAGTATGATTCAAAAAGTGGCACACACTCTTTAATTCATTTTACAAAAGTTTTGAGAGCCCATGCAAAACTAGCTAATACATTAGAGACAGAGGGTTAACAACGAATAAGGCATTTTCCTGGTCTTCAGGGAGTTTATAGATTACTGTTAGTTAAGTAAAATTTCACAGCAATGATCTCTTCTTTCCTCATGTCTTCAATTTTTCAAAGTGATTCAAAATATTTTGAATATGGCATAAAATTTCTTGTCAAGGTTTTCTCATGGAAACTTGGTAGTCATTATGTTTGCAGAACAGAATTGCATTCTTTGTCCTTCCTAAGAATTGGTTTTACTTCTACATTGTCCCAATGAAATGGTCAAAATGAAGCCTTAGATATGGCTTGTACTGACTGATGACAGCCCAAATTTGGTGAACTGCTTGTTAAAATAACCTTAATAAGACCTTCTGATCCAAATAAAATGTTTGTTCTATTCTGTTAACAATTGGCATGTATATGAATAAAAAAGTTCTGAAATAGTAATTTTTTTCTAAAAAATTCACTTATTTTAAAGTTTAAAGTATTTTAAAGATGTAGGTGGATGCTTTATACAGATTCCATTCATCTGATGGTCTATAGTATTCTGTCGAATTAATGAAGATTGAGTGTACTTAGTGACCCTCAGTTGGAAAGGAAAATGCTCATAAAAGAATATCTAAATTCTAGTGTGATCATAGAACCTGTTGCTTTTTGAGGATCAAAAAACTCAAAAATGAGTCATAGAGATGAGATGAGTAATAGACAATGAGTCATAGAGATGTGATGGTGGGGTGTGTGAAGAGTGGAAAGGATAAGATAATAAAGAAACAAGATTCCATCTTATTTCCACTTATATACATACAACCTATCACTCTCTGTCCTTTCCCCTTTCAGCTTTTTAAGCTTAACGACTGTTTTCAAATTTTAGGTGCTTAGTGTTGAAGCAAACGTCAGTCACCTAGCGATCACTAGGTCCTCTGGAGAGAGATTTCTCAATGCTGTCACACAGATTCTCATATAAGGATACTATTATTTCAAAGCTCTTACCAGAAGCATATGCTTTCCCTCAAACTACTGAAACCAACCAGATAGCTGTGTGACTGGATCACTCACTGCCGCCCAATTACCTAATTTTCCTTTTATAACCCTCAATCTAAGAGAAGGTTTAGGGATTGAGTTGGCCATATTTTCAGGTTGCTAATACCTGAATGAAGCCTCTTTAAAGGACCAAGTCATATCTGTGTATTAATTTTTCAGCAATTATAGATAGATGTGGATTTTGATTTCAAGCTGGAAGAGCAGTTGGCCAAGACAGTATGCAAAGACTTAGCCCATCATCTTTCATGGAGCAGAGACTGCCCACTAGTTGTGGGCTGAACCCTAAGGGAAAAATTTTCAAGATGCCCAACAACCAGGGACAAATATCTTTTCGTCCCTTCCCTTACTCTAAGCATCCCTAAACACTATGTTGGTGGAGAAAAATAGTTTCAGTTGGGAAGGAGTTGATGGACTCCAAAACTAGGTATATCCCCAGTATGCTGACTAGATAAACAAGAGTCTCTCAGGATCTCTAAAGCTAGATTTTATCTGTGGCTCTACTACTGACCAGGATGTCTATAAATCAGTCACCTGAACTATTTCTGTGTCCCGATTTTCTCTTCTGTAAAATGAAATTGCTGCTAGGTAGTGTCTAGATATTGTCTTCGGTGATACTATACTCCTCTTGAAAAAAGAATAAATATTAGCAGAATATAAATATTCCATACCCATATAAAACACCACTTAATGGGTAGATAAGAGATGACACTAAAGAATAGTTGCTCAGTTGCATGGAGAGATAACAAGGTGCAGGAGAGGAGCAGAGCTCCAAAGGATTCTGAGTTTAAAGTTGGAACATGAATATTAGAACAGCTTATGTGAAAACCCAAAGAATACATAACATGGTCTCCAGCATGAAAGGAAAGTCCTGAGAGAATGGTCTAAGCAGAACACAAAAGTGAAAACATGAGAAACAAAGGATGAGAAGGGTTGTTCTAATTAACACAGAACTAACTGAACTATCCTGGCAGGAATAGAATCAAAGGCGTTTCATCTTAGAATGATAAATACAGTCATAGTCCTTATTTTTTTTCTCCAAAATAAACTGACATGCTTGTGACAAAGAGAAATACTAAATAGTTTAATCAGAGCTATGGCTATGGTGTTGAAAATGAAGAGTTCTGAATGAGTGCAGATGAATCTGAAAACAAAAAACTGAAAGAAAATGCTGAAAAGACCAAGCTAAATAGTGATTTTGACTGGCTGACTTGCTTTCTTGTGAGTCTAGATAAAGAGCTTTGTGGTGGTGGAAAGGCAATGAAGCTTTAATTGCCTATTAACTGGATCCTTCTGTTTATATCCTTTCTCTCCTCTGTCGCCTATCCCCTGACTTGGCCACTGTTGCCTATGTTAAATGGACTCTGATCAGCTAAAAATCACACAGTAATTTAAGCTGGAAATTTTAGTTAAATCCAGTCAATTCCTAACATCTTTTCAAGAGGATGAAGGTTTTAATCAGTACAATACCAGCCATGGGGAATATGGGAGAGATCAGGTCAGAATGTGGGTCAGAAAAACTATAGAGGAAGTGCTAATGGGATAAGGACGCCTGAGCTTTTTATCTTATTAGTGCCTCCATGTCAAATTAGCAAATGGTTCAGGCACTAAAGTGTTGAGATAAAACGTTCATATGGTATGCATTTGCCAGAAGAAATCTCTGTGAGCCTCTTTTAAGGATATTCAACTTCTCTTTTATATCTTCAGAGGAAAGTGTGATTATGTAAGTCAGGCACATCTACTTTGTATACAGGTGACCTCTGTGGATATATAGCTTAATCAGCCTGCTGCTGCATTGCAAACTTCCAGCGTACAACATTCACAAATAATATGATACGAGTGATATTCATGGAGGTCTGCAATTTGAGGCCATTTTTCAAACCAAGTCTTCTAATTGCATTAAAAATTTAAGGAAATACATATGTATACATTTATGTGCATGTGGCTATACACACATATATTCTAAAAGCTGTATCATGAAGTAGGCTTATTATTTAGTTAGTAGTTGAATTGATTTAATACTACAAGTGCCCTTCAGTATCACCGAGTATCTTGTTCAGTATTTGCATATCAGCATTCTGTCCAATCCTGTCTTTTGAATTACTGGATAAGTAATTAGTTCTCTACAGGAAGTAGGCAGTTGTATTAAAATCAGTGATCCCCAATAGGCACATTGGTTTCCCTCTCAGTTAAAGGATGAAACACAGGTTCCTGTTTCCTGGAAACAGGAACAAAGCACTGAGAAGAGTGGGAGCTCTGAATATGATTTTTGTTCTCAAATATAACATGTTCCTTCTTGCCTCAGCATCACTTTTTCAACCCAGTTTCTCTTTATTTCATATTTCTCCCCCTTTCTTCACCCCCATATCTAAAAATTTGCCCTTCAGGCTCATCTTGAAATCACTCCCTAAATATTCTATCTAAAACAATTTATTTCCACTCATTATTTTTACATAAGTTTAAGGCTTATATTTGTCTCCCATACAACATTTGTAACTCTTTGTCAGAATTCTTCTCATTTATTCATTTACTAGTTGTCTGGATGATCGGATGATGAGTATCATTAAGGTGGAATAACTATGTGCATATTGTATGCCCTGACACAATTTTATTTAAAGAAAACAGAAATTTATCACAGTCCCTTAATTTTCTATGAGCTAGTTAGTATTGTTTATCTATAAATCTCATTACTATATGTGTGCTTTGTAGTCAATTTGCAAACTGATTTTATGGAGTACTGCGATTAATATATTTACTGATTTTTCACTGAGCTTGCCATAGGTTTTAATTCAAGATAAAAGTAGGTTTTCTTTTATGTCCTAGAAGTGGTAACCTCATAAAGTTTACATGCCTGTCTCCCACAGTATCAGATATTACAGTCAAAATTTAGAACATCCAACATTTGTCTGTGAAAGCATTTCTGATTGAGTCACACAGTTTAATTGGCATTCTTCAATATGAATATAAGTGTATTTAATTTGGGAGGAATAGATGCTTTCTAGGGAATTTTACTTTTTAATATCACTGAACAAGACATTACTAAATGAAATAAACAATGACTATTCTCTCCTGTATACATCTAAAGTGTATCAAAAATTGTTACACTGCACAAGATCAATGCCATCTTTTCTGCTTAAATTTTTGCTAAAAATTTATATTCAGATTAATTGCACTATCAAGGAAGTCATGTAATCATGACATAGCAATGCACTAATAATGTATGGGTCATGCTGCAGCTCGTTTTTTTCTTTTAATCATGCTTGTTACAAGAATCTTAATGACTTTGTCAAGCTCAATAATTGATACAGCTCTCCACAAGAAATTTATTCCCATTGAAATGTGAATAAACTGTTATTAGAAGTAACACAATAAGATGATAAAAATTTAATCCAACTAACTAATGCTCATTAATTCCAGAAAAGAAAATCTCTCAAGTTAGCTCAAAGAAACAATTTTTTGAAAAAGGCACAGAGTGACATCAGAGGAATAAGCTGCAACCAAGCTATTTTGGAAATGGAACTCTCTGGAGCAGAGGTATCCACTCTCTCCACTACCCCTCATCTTGCTAGTGGCCTCTGTGGCCCATGTTCTCTTTATATACCTGATCCATTGTTTCTGTTTCTATCAAGAGAAAGCAATGATACTCAACCGATGATAATGACTCCACTGGCATGTTTCATTTTCTGCCTCTCCATATTATATTCTGAAAATGTAAATGATTGAAAGTGTCTAATTAGTTTCTGATACCTGAGTGGATTACTTCCCATGGGTCAGATGTTTAATTTTAACTTAATCTGCAACAGTCATGATGACAGAATCTCATTGTGGGGCCCTGATGGTCTGATCCCAGTCTCTTAGCAAATGAGAGAGAAACCGATTCCAAAAAGATGCTATGTGAGCAGTCTAGCTACTATGTTTTACAGCACAGGCAGAAAATGTCTGTGGATAAGTATTTCCAAAAATCATAATAATAATGGTTTGGTGGAAAACATTGCATCTTTTTTATATACATTTTATCTACCTGAATTCATGCTGTCTTGCTATACATAGGACTGTTATTACATAGGATGGCATTATGGAATTTATGAAAGGAGGTAAGTTTATTCAAAATAATATTCCCTGTTTTATCTTTTCCACCTGTGTTTACCTGGGCATGTTTATCTGGGATAATACAAGAAATCTAATTTCTCCTCTGTTCTCTCTTTTCAAGCTTTCACTAGGTTTCATTCTCCTTCGTCATGATTTCCCAGCTTAACTTACGCAGTATAACCAAAGGCCATTCCTTCCTCGATTATCCTTGGTCCATGAAAAAAAAGTGAGAGATTACCGCAAACGTGAGGGAGTCAGAGGTTGGGTAAGACAGAGAAGGGAACATGTGTGAATAAATGTCGAAAGGGCTGATACCAACATAGAACTGAGCATTAAATACAGGCCAAAAAATGCACATGGTGGCTTCCAAGTGTATGTAGTGCAACCCACAATGTGTAGGAGAAGGAAGGGAGAGAGAGGGAGAAAGAAAAGAGATAAAGAACCTGCCATTTAGGCAGGCTATGGGAGGGAGGAGGGAATTGGGGACATTGGTGGTGGGAGATGGGCACTGGTGGAGGGCGGGTGCTGGAACACTATGTGACCGAAACCTCCAAACATGAACAACGTTGTAATTGTATATCTCACGGTGGTATAATAAAGTATTAAAAAAAAGTGAGAGAATTTTTCTTTCTTCCCTTTTTTCTTCTTCTCTACCTTTCCTTTTTATCTTCCCCAAGCCCATTATTGCTTTCTCTAAACAACAATTCTCTACTTCTTTTGTAGTTAGACAACTGTTATGAATATTAATGGTATCCTTCAAGGGGTATTATTTATAGTAGAAAGAAATATGGGTCTTTGATCAGTGTCCTTTATTCTTAAATGAAAATGTTGTGCATGGAGGGTAGATTGTATTTCTCTTACATTGGACATTTTTGTTGCTCATTTCCATCTTCCCTTATATTACAGATTTGGAAGCTGTCGGGGACTTTTACGTTGTTCTTTAAAAAAGCATTTCCCCCTTTATTGTGTGATCTTTCTAATGCTGGTCCTGTATATGGTGATGTCTTCCCTGGTTAGAAATCCTTTTGCTACACTCCCTAAAGGAAGCAAGTGATTCAGGGGAGGTAGTGTGTAATTTGTTTTGTACCGTGGAATTCCTGCCATGCCTATATGTATTTAGACCACAGGCAAACCAATAAAGTTGTCATAGAAACAAAGCATTTCATGAATAAATCAATCCATAACAAACTTGTAAACTTCAAACAACCCACTGTGCCTTAACAACACATCCGTTACCTACACAATATAATCATGTTTGTAATGAGCAATGCACAATATTATTCTTTCCCATACATTTGGTCCTGTTTACCATCATATAAATATTCCTTAATGTATTTTTATGCAGCCTGTGGATTCCTACTGAGCTAGAATTAAATAAGTAACATCACATGGCATGATAATATTGGAAAAGTAGGCTTTTAAAACTGTAAGTCATGGTGAAAACAAGTTCAAACCTTCTTAGCTGACCAGAGAGGATTGAAACCATGGCTGTGTAAGGTTTCCTCACTTTTGATTAACTCTGTTAGTCTTTTCACTTTCCAATATTGTTCCTTGGTGCTTAGTAACCTGCATATGGTGGGTGTCTGCAGGGAATGTGGTTGATTGTCTGGAAGGGGTGGGCAGTGGTGGGAAGTTATTTGAAAAGCAACACATTATTTTTAATTAATATTTTATTATACCACTGTGAGATATACAATGACAATGTTGTTCATGTTTAGGAGTTTTGATCACATAGTGTTCCAGCACCCCTCCCTCCACCAGTTCCCATTTCCCACCACCAATGTCCCCAACTCCCTACCCTCCCATAGCCTACCTTATGGCAGGTTCTTTATCTCTTTTCTCTCTTTCTTCCTCTCTTTCTCTCTTCCTTCTCTTACACATTGTGGATTGCAATAGATACGCTTAGAGGTCATCATGTGCATTTTTTCTGCCTGTATTCAATGCTCAGTTCTAGGTTGGTATTAGCCCTTTTGACATTTATTTGCACATGTTCCTTTCTCTGTCTTACCTAACCTCTGACTCCCACATGTTTGTGGTAATTTCCACCTTTAGTAAGACCTCCTGATCCACGTTTTTCCTGACATTGAATTTTGGTGTCATAATATGTGGGATATTGTGAAAAGGCTCAATGAACTGCAGGCAACACATTATTTTTAAAAGGACGAATGGCCTCTGCTAGAAACTATCATGCTGGGTTGAAGAAAAAAAGAGCACTTTGAGGAGGAAAAAAAATAATGTATAAAACAAATTCCTTTGCAGAGTCTATAAAACAAGAAAAAAGACATTCTGCTAAGGAGAACAGTGTTGTACAAGTCTTCTGGGGCTGGCTTTGACTTCCGAACATGGGAGCCTTTTTAGTTTCCCTTTTAGTTAGACTCTCTCTGCGGCTACTTAGCCTGAGGTTCTGCCTCTTAAACATGGTAGGGTCGATAGTCTTGTTGCTTGTCTCCATCTTTTCCATTGAGTTCAGTTAAGACTTTCCATCTTGTCTTCATTGTGATATCTTAGTCCAATTAGACATCTTTGCAATGGCTGTAATCATAGATCCTGTCTCCCCACAGTTTGAATAGAGATGTGAATTTAATTTTCTAATAACTGACTTCCACTTTGCTCTAGTTTTTCCTCTTATGGCATTTGAGAAATGTCCTCAATTTTAAGCCACTGTCTATATTTAAAATGACCTTAATCTTAGATTTAATACAAAACTCTCCACTCTATCATTTAAGTGAGGAGAGTGACTCTAGTCAGTTTTATTGAGTTTTTTGTTTGTTTTGGTTTTGGTTTTTATTGCAAAGCTTTATGTAGGCCCTAGGATTCCTTTTTATAAGGTCTGTGGGGCTTGGGTAGGAGGATGGAGAAGGAAGGCTGAAATTCTTGAAAGATGCTTGCACTTCTGTTCTCTGAGATTTTGGTAGTATCTAACACATGAGAGTATTGCACATTATCTTGTCCTATCATCCCCTGTGTCTAGAAAATATGATAATATTTATTAACGGGATATGAGAGTTGTATTCTTTGGAATATAATTCCCCCTCCCAAAATTTATGTTCATTACAACCATTGAATATGAATGCATTGAGAAATAAGGTATTTGTGTAGCTAGAAAAATGAAAACAACAAAAGTAGAGTGGGCTATAATCCAATGACTGATAACTTTGTAGCAAGTGGATAACTATGGTCACAAAGATATTAAAAAAGAAAAATGGAAGATACAAACAGATTTGCTTGATCATCTGTCTAGAGCTTAGCAATGCCATGGACTTCTGGCAACCAATAGTAACTAGGGAAAGTATCAGCAATTACTTTCCTCTAGAGTCATCACAGGAGTGTATGGCCTGCCAATACATTGGACTGGGATTTCTAATTCTGACAATGTCAAAGAACAACATTTTGTTGTGTTAAGCCAGTTTTTAGAGACTGTTACAACAGTTCTAAGAAATGAAAAATGGGGATCCTGGGGCCGGAGCGATAGCCCAGCGGGTAGAGTGTTTGCCTTGCACGTGGCCAGCCTGTGCCGGCCCGAGTTCGATCCCCGGCATCCCATATGGTCCCCGAGCACCGCCAGGAGTAATTCCTGAGTGCAGAGCCAGGAGTAACCCCTGAGCATTGTCGGGTGTGACCCAAAAAGCAAAAAAAAAAAAAAATGGGGATCCATTTCAGAAGGAAGAAGAGAAGCCTGCACCACTCAACATCTTTATGAGTATCCAATTCAGTGTGTTTCCGACTGAGTAACTCTGAATCCACTCTCCACAGGCTTCTCTCGCCGGGGCATGGTGTGGCAGCCACTCATTGCAGCTCACAGCGTAATGCAGCGTACAGGCACTTCATATTTACTATTCTCTTTCCCTCGCATCCTATCCCTCTCCTTATTGTTGATTCTTGTAATTTAAATTTTTTACAAGCACTAAAAAGCTTCATTCATCATTCATAGGTGTACAGTAAAACCATGATAAATGGCAACAAATAGATGATTTGCAATGGATCAGATCCATGCTAAGAATTCACCTGCTTCTCTCATTTATTCTACAAACAATATCATGGTAAATATGTTTCCTTTTATTAATGAAGAGAATAATACTGGGTCTAAATTTCCCAAAGACAAACTCTTATCAACTGATAGAAATAGTATCTAAAACCACATATTCCATAATCTAAAAACCCAAATTTTAACAACTACGTTACTTTTTACTGTGTTGTACTTACAGAATATTCTTCTGCAGTTCTTATTAAGGGCCACTATAATAACTACATAAAGTAATGGGAAATATTAACTTTCTCCCCCTTTCTCCATCATTCTCTTGAAATACAAAATTTAAGATTTTAACTATGCCTTGCATTAAACAATATATAATTTGTTTAAAAAAATACCCTCATATGAACTAATCTCACCTAAATAAATGATTCATTGTGAAACATGTATTTTATGTAAGATAGAGTATTAGTGGTAATTCACAGAGGACAGTCTCTACTCCTTCACTGTTTCTGAGTAGATACAATGTGCTTGGCCTCACAGCCACCCAGACAGGTCTTTAGCAGCTATCTCAAGATTTCTGAGCACAAGACCAAACCTAATCCTCAAGGACGCCTCAAGGCTAAAGAGAGTATAAAAGATGAGCTCTAGCTTAGAGAGGTGTTGAATTTAGGTTTCAAAGAGTCTTCCTTAGACTTAAGTTCTTAAAATTCACTGGGTAAAAGTGAAATCCATATAGAATTCTTATCCTAAGTACATGTGTGCATTTTTTCTCTAGCAGAATATGCATAGAATTCAATGTATTTCATATTGGTTTTAGCAGCCAATAATGGCTTTTTATTATTCTATTAACCTTATAACTAGTTTGGGAATTTTATCCGCCCTCGGTCCCAGGAATCTGTCCACAAAGGAATCTTTTCTACCCAGAAGTAAAGTTCAGATAACTAAATCTGTTTTGGACATGTTTTATGCTTTTTTTACAATAACATTTATTTTTGTCTGTTACACTAGATTAATTTCTAAGATATGAGCTATGGCTTTTGACTACTGAGTGAGGCTACCATTTTGGAGCTATACAAGTGAATATTTAGTGTGAAAATTCAACTTGTTGACTGAAGTTTATACTTCTTGAAATTATCATAGGCTATATTTCCCTCTTGTTCAAATACTAAATTAGAAACAAATTTTTGTATGAAAATGGAAGTAAGTCTTTCCTTATTATAATCATTCTGCTTCATGGGGAGAAGTGGGAAGTGGCCCATTATATATACTACCAAGACATAATCTTCACTTTGTTTATATAGCCAGAGACCCTTATGCACATTTTGTATTCTCTACATACTATTTGTTTGAATTGGGAGATTAGGACAGTAGAGATAATAGTATCAAATCTCAGAATTGCTGGGATGATTAGGCAACTATTTGGCAATACCTAGTGCAGGTTTATTTTTCTTTAAGCATTATACTGAAATTAATATGAAATATCTTAAACTAATCCTCAAAATAATCCACAAAAAAGGGTTAAGACTAATGCATGCCAATAAATGTCTTGGGGGCTTTACACTATCTATTACACTTGTGAACTTCTTGGCAACCCAGCCTCCGGTGAATATTAGCCATCCCTGCTCTCTGCAGTGTCCAGAAGATAAGGCTGTGGTACCAATTTGACTTTCTTCCCATTTCTTCTGGCTCCACCCACTCAGCAACTAGGCTGTTTTGGGGGCCTCACCCCATTGCTTCTCTTCTCTCCCCCCGCTCTTAATCAGAAAGGCATACAACTTACTGAAAAGCAAATGGTGAACATTATCTGGTAATTAAGCTCATTAGTTTTATAGAAATTCTTTAATTTTCTATGGGAACATGTTCTTGAAATGCATTATCTCCCTTTTATGACTTCACTTGCCTCAGTGTCAGTTGAGATTAAAGGTAACATGCCCTGCTGGGAACAAACACAATTTTCCAGCAGCTGCATTTTGTTTTCCTTAATAATTAACAATTGCTGCTGACTAACCCTTACAGCATGAAATGCCCACCTTTTCACAGATGAGTGGGCATTGGTTGGAGGAACTCACAAGGGATATCAGAAAAAGGAGTGTGATTAAAGCATTAAAGATTTAAAGGTTGACATTAGGATGAAAGGTGGAATTACAGTAAATATAACGCTGTTTAACATTAAATGGAATGTGTTGTACTTGAAACAGTTGTTCATTTCACATTAATTATTAAGGGAACCTGACAACTCATTTTTAATTCCCAACTAAAGACACAATTTCTTAGGCTATAAATACAACAAAAGATGCTCAGAGAGTTGATGCTCCTTTATGTCTAATGAATCCATGAATTTTTCTTAATATAATCTATAAACAAATTAGAACTGAATGTGCTAAATTATAAAAACCAGGCAAATGCTTGTGGTGAGCTGTTACTGTAACTCTGGATTCTGAAGTAACTAAGGGAGATCAACTGAAAATTGTTTCACATGTTCTTCACTCTTGATTTAGGGTTTTTAGTGGAGATGCACAATTTAAAGGATGTTTGAGATATGGAGATATTTTTTATATTTTGTTTTTATCTAATGAAGTATCATTGGTTGACAAGAGTATGGGGCTAGAGCGATAGTACACTGGGCTGGACATTTCCTGGACGCATGGTTGACCCAGCTTTAATGCATGGCACCCCACATGGTCCCTGAGCCCCACCAGGAGTGTTCTCTGAGAACGAAGCCAGGAATCCTGAGCATGGCCTGAGCATGGCCCAAAAGTCCCCCACCCCCAATTAAATATTTTAGTGATACCTATTACCGCATGATATCAACAACAGAGTAAAGATATCTAAGCACGAAAGTGCTCTGGGTCTTTCAGCCCATTCTCCATCAACTTGGTGACCTCAATAGAGTGGTAAGAGTTAGACATTCTCTATCACTGAGTTGTATCCTTATAATCCACAAATGAGTGAGATCATTTTTCTCCTTCTTACTTATTTTGCTTCCCATGTCCCCTTTTAGTCCATCCATACTTTCAAAAGGCAATATTTCATCCATCCTTATAACTAATATTTTATATATGTACATATATATGCATGCATATTATAACTTATCCTTGCCTTTGCATTGTTTGATTGTTTCTAGATTTTAGCTATTGTAATTATTAGAGCAATGAACATAAGTTATGTATATCTTAAAGGGGATTGAGCTATGCTCAGGGCTTAACCAGGCTCTGACCTCAGGGGTTCACTCCTGTGGTGCTCAGGAAACCATATCAAGTGCTATGGGTCAAATCATATTTGACTGCATACAAGCAAGATCTTTCCAGCACCCCTTTATGTTTTCTAATGACTAATTTTATATTCTTGGGGTGGGATTGTTGTAGTGAACGGTAGTATATTTTTAGTTTTTAGAAGAAAGTTCCATACTATTTTCCAGAGGCTGAAACCTGGCCAGCACTTGTTTCTATTTGTTTATTTTGTGTTTATTTTTAATATTGTCTATTTTACCTCAGTGAGGTAATATATCTCATTGTAACTTTGATTTGCATTATGATGTTTAGTGTTGGTAAACATTTTATGTGCCAAAAATCCCACTCGTATGTAATTTTGGAGATTTATCTGTCCAGCTCTTCACTCCATTTCTTAATGGTCTCTGGATTTTGTTATTGAAACTTGAGAATGCTTATAATATTGTCTCTTAGTCATCTGTCAGATGTATAGAGTATGAAATTTTTCTCCCATTCAGTAGGATGCCTTTTTGTTTTAGTTATAGTTTACTTTCCCATAATTTTAATTTGATTTAGCTACCTCATTTGTTTATTGTTGCTTTGGTTATTCTCGCGAGAATAGTTTCATCACCAGTATAGTTGTGTATCATGGACAAAATTATCTTGTATTGTTTTTTTTCTATGTTTTCTTCTATGCATTTTATACATTCAGGTCTAAAATTTAAGTCATTAATTTTGAGTTAACTTTTATGCATCATATGAGACAGTGGTCCAGTTCATTTTTTGCAAATAGCTATCGCTATTTTTCCCTAAAACTATTTGTTATAGGGGGGCTACCTGTCTTCATTTTATGCTCTCTTCTCCTTTATATTAAGGTATCCATATATCTGATGAATTATTTCTTGCAGTTCTATTGGTCAAAGTGCCTGCTATTATTCTAAAACCATGCTATTTTGATTATAGTAGCTTTGTTGTCAGGGAATGTAGTGTTCCCCATCTTTTTTTCTCAGAATTGCTTTCATCATGCTTTTTTGGTTACATACAAAATATAATAATATTGTTCTACATAATTGATGAATGCCATTGGGATTTTAACAGGATTGTTTGGCATCTGTTCTGTGCTCTATGTAGCATGATTACTTTGACCAATTTCAGTTCTCAATGTTTATGTATTCACTTTTTATTGTTTTTATTTTAAATTTTATTATACCACTACGAGATATACATTTACAAAGATGTTCATGATTGGGTTTCAATCATACAGTGTTCCAGCACCCATCCCTCCACCAGTGCCCATTTCACACCACCAATGTCCCCTGATTCCCTCCCCCACAGCCCTGCCTCTATAGCAGGCACTTTCCTTCCTATTCTTCCTTCTCTTTCTCTCCTCTCTCTCTCTCTCCCCCTTCTCTTACACATTGTGACTTGCCATACATACATTTAGGGATTATCATGTATATTCCTTTGCCTACATTTAATGTTCAGTTCTAGTCTGGCATTACCATTTCCAACAATTAATAAAACACTGTTATATATTTATGTCCCACAAATAAATGCACTCATTCTATATCTGTTCTGTTCCTTATTAATTTTTTCTAAGCATGATAATCTCCATGTCCATCTATTTGTAGACAATTTTCATGACCTTTTTTTCCCCTGACAGCTGCATAGCATTTCACTGTGTAGATATACCATAGTTTCTTTATTCAGTCTTCTGTTCTTGGGCACTCACCTATGTTCTTCTTGGGAGAAGGACACACATCATTATCCTTTGCCTTTTTATTTAACAGCCTCATCAGAAATGCTCAGGGATGAGAGGTCATTCCTGGAGATATTTGCTTGACAGTTCAGGATTTGAGCACACTGATGCTGAGACTTGCACCCAGCAAAGCTGGGTCAGCCACCCACCAACAGCACTTAGGAGGTGCCAGCACTACATTCTGTGGTTTTCTAAGAGCTTTGTAATTCACCCTTTTAGCTTCCTCCCTTCTTTGCTTTTTAATGAGAGAAAAGCATTGATAAAATGTGATCAAATTTGCATTTCCCATGTTTCTACATGAAACTAATGACAACTTAAATTGGACTTTATACCTACAACTATGCATGCTGCTTAGTAAGTAAAATGTTGGTGGGAATTCTTGATGATTTACTAAACAATGTACACATGTTCTTGCAAAGAGAGAGGTATGATGGTCCAGTGAAAGGAATGTATCTTGAGGTAATTCAAGAGGTCAGTTTTAGTTACTGATTTTAGTGACATAAAAGAAAAACCAATAGTGTTGCTGTTTGATTATGATTTAGTTGTCACCACAGAGAACATCTAAGGATTGGTATTAGAGTTCTCAGTTTAGTAGCTTGGGATGACGTTGTTCTAATGACATATAGTCATAAAATATTTGGGATGATAATAAATTGTTGGTATTTTATAATTTTATTATGATTTAGGTAATATTTTACAATTGTATTTTATGCACAATATAAATATATAAATAAATATATAAATATATTGTATTTTACAATGGTATTTATATACAAAAATACAATTTATTCATCATTTTGTAATCCAAGGCCATATATTATTCATTATTTAATACTGTGTATTTTCTTGTTAATTTTCTGGAAATAAGTGATAACATTTGGTTTTTATTCTTCCTTCCTCTAAGCATGTCACCTTAACATGATATTCTTATGTCCTATCCATGTTGCAATCAACTGTATGATTTCCTCTTTTTAATATGTGCATAATATTCAATTGTGTACTTATATCAACATTTCTTTATTCATTAATCAGTAACTGGATATTTGGGTTGATTTCTTAGCCTGTCTATTATACTAAGTACTGCAATTAACATAGATGTGCATTAAAAGATAAAGATAAACATTTACATTTTCTAATTTGGGGATGGATACAAGAAATGGTATTGCTGGATCATATGAAAGTTATAATTTTTTTTAAGAATCTTCATTTTTGTTTTCTAGAGAGGCTCAATATTTCCTTCAATAATGAATAAGGGTTTTTCCCCACTTACTGCCTGGGGATGATAACAGAGCAAGGTGCACCTTGATAATAAATCTTAGAATTAAATCTCATAAAACATAAGCTTAAGGAACAAAGAGGCAGGACAGTGGCTTGGGTGCTCTCCTTCCATGCTGACAAGCTTGGGTTTGATCCCTAGCATGTAATAGGTTCTCCCACGCTTCACCAGGAATTATTCCTGAGAGCAGAGCCAGAAGCAAGCACAATGCAGAGGCAATTGTGGACAAAACAAACAGAAAACTACAAATCAAAACATTTCATTAAAAAACATTAATCGCTTCTAGGCCTTTTGGCTAAGATCAAGTATAGTATCTGTTCTTATCAGTTTAATATCTGATACGTCCTCTCTCCGAGGACAATATATTAAATGGATTTTTGGAGCACGGAGTTGGAATAGGAGTTTGCTCCGTCCACTCCATGCATCTACCTGGTATTACAGTGCCTCCATGAATGGTGAACCCCCACGGGGGCAAATAAATAAATAAATAAAATAACATTAACCTAAGAATGTAAAGGATTACAATGAATTTTTAACAAATATGTCTTTTCAGTGCTGTTTCTTTACTTCCTTTCTTGCACTTTTTTTCACTAAGAAGAAACTATCATGAAGTTATTGTTTATATGAAAGTTCAGTATTGAAATAATCACTCAGTTGCCTTAGTCTAAATTGTGCTTCAATAGGAAAACCAAAATCAAACACTTTAAAATAGAGTCTCCCATCACTGAAGGTGTTTTTCTCATTTATGTTAAGTCTTACTGAATATTGGCTTGACTGTGGGATTCAGCCCAAAGGAACAGCCCCTGTTTGGGATAGCATTGTACGATGGCAGAGGAGAAAAGAGGCCAAAGTCATTTGCATGTTTCTATTTTTAATTTGATTTTTCAATTTATTTTGATCACCTTGGTTTATAGTACCATTAATTATATTATGCATATAACTTTCTGACCTCATGTCTTCTTGGGGTAGAGTTACTGCTTTCTTCACCATTGTCTCAGGGTCCTCGTTGAAATCTAATCCAGGTCCAATACCTGGCACCCCATGTAGTCCCTGAGCATTGCCAGGAGTAATCCCTGAGCACTATTGGGTGTGGTTCAAAAACAAAGCAAGCAAACAAACAAAAACAAAAATAGTTTTTCAAGAACTTTATATATCTTGGCTATTAATCCTTTATTGAGTTGATTGATGGGCAAATATTTTCTCCCATTCTGTGAGGTATCTTTTTTAAAGTTTTGCAAAAAGTTATAGATAACTCTGCTCGAATTTTATTGGTCAAAGTATTTCACTAGGTAACTTTTTTATATTAATATAAAAGCACTATTCTTCCATAGGGAAGGCCTAAAAAAAATCTTATTTTGACCACAGCATTAGAAACTGTTTTCTATTGAAGACAAATAGAAAGATGAACGATTTTCAAAGATGAAACAGCACTAACAAAGCAACTAGAGCAAAGATAAACATATGGGACTACATGAAACTAAAAAAGCTTCTGCACCTCAAAAGAAACAGTGACCAACATACAAAGACAGTCCACAGAATGGGAAATAATATTCACCCAATACCATTCTGATAAGAGTTTAATATCCAGGATATATCAGGCACTAGTAGAACTTTACAGAACAGCCAACCCCATCAAAAAATGGGGAGAAGAAATAAACAGAAACATTTACAAGGAAGATATTTGAATGGCCAAAAGGCATGAAAGAATGCTTATCATCACTAATCATCAGAGAGATGCAAATCAAAGCAAGAATGAGATATCATCTCACACCACAGTGACTGGCACATAGCCAAAAGAGCAAGGACAACAAATGCTGGTGTGGATATGGGGAGAAAGGACCTCTCTTCCATTGTTGGTGGGAATGTCGACTGGTACAGCCTTTTTGGAGAAAAATATGGACATTCCTCTGAAGACTAGAAATTGAGCTCCCATTTGTCCCAGCCTTATCACTCCAGGGAATATACCCTGGGAAGCCAAAAACACACAACAGAAACACCATCTGCACTTTTATTTTCTTAGTAGCACTATTCACAATAGCCAGAATCTGAAAACAACCAGTGTCCGAGAACTGATGACTGGATAAAGAATCTTGGTACTTCTACAGAATGGAATACTATGCAGCTGTTAGGAAAAATGAAGTTATGAAATTTGCCTATAAATGGATGGACTTGGAGAGAATCATGTTGAGTGAAATTAGCCAGAGGGTAAAGGACATATATAGAATGACTGCATTTATTTGCACTATATAAAATAAGTAGTATGATACTAATATCCATGATCAGGCAAAACATGGATCAAGAGATCTTATTAGCAGGTGTAATCTACCACAAATGTGTGGGAGTCAGAGGTTAGGTAAGATGGAGAAGGGAGTAGTGTGCTAATAATTGCCGAAAGTGATAATACCAGTCTAGACCTGAGCATTGAAGACAGGCAAAAAGAAACACATGATAACCTATAAATGTATGCATTGTATTCACAATGTGTAAGAGAAGAGAGAAAGGGAGAGAGAAAAAGAGAAAAAGAGAAAATAGATAAAGAACCTGCAATAGAGGCAGGCTAGGGAGGGCGGAGGGAATTGGGGATATGGTGATGGGAAATGGGCACTGGTGGAGGGATGGTGCTAGAACACTGTAAGACCGAAACCCAAACATGAACTTCTTTGTAAATGTATATTTCATGGTGGTATAATAAAATATAAAAAATACATGTCATATATAAAATACTTTTTGATCACTTGAATCCCGTTATTCATCAATTTGCTCAAGCGGGCGCCAGTAACATTTCCATTGGACCCTATCACGTGCCAATATAGCCCAATGGCATCTAGTTGATTCAGGAATATGAAGAGCCTCAAACCGTTCATTCAGGGTCTTGACAAGGAAGTCTGACCATCTTGTAGGTGGGCGGCCACGTGATCTTTTGACATCCAGTGGGATCCAGTCGGTAACGACTGTAGTCCAGCGGTTGTCTCCAAATCGCATTACATGTCCAGCCCATCTGATTTTCCATACCTTGGCAAACAAGACAGCGTCCCTGATTCTGGAATAGCTATGGAAGTCATAACTCTGGATTCCTTCTCTCACTTGAGTGAGGCATGATATTCCAAGCATAGCTCTTTTATTCCTCTCTGGGAGACCCGAATAGCATTCTCATCCTGCTTTCTTAGGGCCCAGGTCTCTGAGGCATATGTTAATGCAGGGAGAATGGTGGAGTCAAAGAGATGTGCCCGGAGCTGGAGGTTCTTTGTCCTTTTAGCTATTTCTTCAATCCTTTGAAGGCATTCCATGCCGCTCTCTTCCTCCTGCACAGCTCAGGTTTTAGGTCGTTCATCATGTTGACTTCTCGACCTAGGTACACATAACTGCTGCATTCAGAGATGTTTATTCCACTGAGAGTGAATGGGGCCTTTGGAACTAACTAGTTCATTTTTCATAAACATAGTTTTCTTTTAGATTCAGCTTTAGACCTATCTTTCCACATTCTTGGTCGATGTCAGCCGGCATTTGTGCCGCTTGGCTAATGTTTGTTGTTATTAGAACGATGTCATCAGCGAAGCAGAGGTGGTGTAGTTGCCAACCATCTATCTTCACTCCCATTCCTTCCCATTCTAATTGTCACATGATGTTCTTGAGTGTGGTGCCACCCTCGAGAACATATAAAATACACATTTCATATATAATATATTATATATAATATATATATATTATACAGTGAGAGAAATTGCACTGAATGTCTTTTATAGAGGCTCACATGAATAGACTAGTTTAAAATGCAAACCACAGTCTGAAAACGCTGTTTGTTTGGTAGGTTTAATACTTGCAAACTGAGCAAATTCAGCTATCTGTGTAAGTGTAAAATGTGTAAAGTGAGGATATAAATGCAAGTTACATTGATTTTAGAATAATAAATCAAATAATTTAGCATTTCAGAAAATTTTAAAAACCTGTATTCCTTTCCATATATATGCACCCTGAAATGCCTCTATAGTTGTATCATTTAAGGTATATGGATCAAATTTTTCATAGAATTTAGAATGGCAGTTTGTTATATCTGATAGTCTCATAAAGAGATTATCTTTCTGACTTTTAAGAAAAGTATTCAATGAAAATTCTTTTTTCATTTGGAAAAGTCTTACAACTAGACTTCTAGGGTTGCTGAGGAAAACAGAATTCTGCTAACTGACCTTGCCCTCAGGAATATGAATCAGAACAAAATGGATAGGTCCTATCAATTATAGCATGTGTTTATACCACCATCACAAAGTATGTATCAGAATTCAGCTTGCCCTGTGGCTATTAGGTTGACTGTGTGTCCCAGTGTAAGAGTAAGATGAAATAACTACAACAAAATGTAAGGTCATACATTTTCTTATATGGATAAAGGGAAATCTGTCCCTGAAATGAGTCATAAAATTTTATTTTACAGAATAGAAAAATAAAGTATATTTATGATGACAGAGAATAAATTTTAGAGTGTCTATTAAACAGCATGATAAGTTTGCAAAGGACTTTAATAGAAATCATTATGTGAGTGTCCAAGTATATATTATTAGTTTCATTTTCTGTTCAAGAGGTTATTTTCTATGTTGGTGAGGTTAAGTAACTTGCCTAAGGAAAAGACAGACCTAGGATTCAAACTCAGATTTCCTGCCCTAGGTTTGTTATTCTGCCTGCCAACATAAACTGCATCCCAATACACAATGCTATAGCTGACTTTCATAAAAAATAAAAAGCACAACATTAGAAAAATATGTTAAAATAGAAAAGCCTTGAGTTGGTCCTGGTTGTGCTGCTTAAATTGACATATTTCTAGGAAAATCATTTCAACTTTCTTTTTTTATATATTCACATGCAAAGCCAAAGAATGGGATGTTTATTTTCTCTGATTTCTATCTTAAGATTCTATTTTATGAATTTGAAAACAAACTATCCTGGAAATCACACTGATCCTTAGCACCTAACACCTATAAAATCATAGGTGTAAATGAGTTTTTCCCTGGTGCACTAGCTTAAACCATTCTTGTATTATTATACAGGGGAACAACTTTGTTTTTGTTGTTTGTTCTAGGTAGTTAAATAAGCTAAAAAACGATACATATCCATGTGATTGGCAAATCCCAGGGTGTAGCATATGTCAAATATGACCAAAAACTAAGGATTAGGAAAATCTTACTGTTCTTTCTCTCTCTCCTTCTCTCTTTCTCCTTCGCTCCCTCTCCATTCACATCTTTGTTCTCATGAACCACCTCAGTCTCTTCCATGATAAATTATCTGTTGCTGTTCTGCTTATATTCCTTACATTGTCAGATAAGGAAGGTGGCCACTAGTTTCTAGAATATGGCACAAAGAAACATCTCCACCTTCTTGTTATAAAGTCTGGGGAGAGGCTGGAGTGATAGTAACAAGGAGTAGGAGGCTTGCTTTGTCCACGGCTAACCTGGGCTTGATTCCAAGCAGCCCAGATGGTCCCCCAAACCTGCCAGTTGTGACTCCTAAGTACTCCAGAGCACTGCTCTGTGTGCCCCCAAAACAAACAAACATACATACACAACAAGCCAACTTTAGCTTTTTTTCTTCCTTTTTGGGTCACTCCCAGCAATGTTCAGGAGTTAATTTGGCTCTGCACTCAGGAATTACTTTTGGATGTGCTCAGGGGACCATATGGTATACTGGGGATAGAACACGGGTCAGCTGCATGCAAGGCAAATGCCCTACCCACTGGACTATAGCTCTGGCCCAATAAACTCAACTTTGTGGAGGACTTCTATTAGACACACACTATATCCTCTCTATCAAGGTTAAAAATAAATTGATAAATCAGTCCTAGATGGACCATTGCTCATTCCTGTAGCCATGTATTTAGCAGGCCCATTAGAATCACACAATCAAAGAAAGTGCCTATAAAAAAGTGGATGAGAAGAAAGTGTGGATAGAAAGCATAATAAAGAGTCATTTCACACAATAATCATACATGTTAGTTGCCTCAATAATGATCTGATTTCCAGTTAATGGCAAATTGTAATGAAACACAAAATGTTGTTCTGCATGGCATATGCAACTATTTTATCTGGCATAGCCCAATCCTGCCCAGTTTCTCTAACATTGTAAAGGACATGCTGAGACAAACCACTCTTGACAGCAGCCTTTTCTTTATAGCAGAAGCACCCCTGCACTTTTCTTAGGCCTCCATACGGAATCTCTCATGCATAAGACATATACACATTCAGAGCAAAATTCCTCACACTTGTTTTATGGACATCTAGTCTTGGAGTTGTGAGAAAAAGAGTTATGTGGTTAGATGTTGTTAGAAACACTCTTCCATATACCAATCCTTTGAGAGTCATATGTTGTATTTTTAGCATATTATAGTACACATCAAATTGCACTAAAGAGATTTTGCTTAAACCTCCATTTCCCAATTTTTATTTCAAAATAGACACACAGACACACAGACACACACACACCACCACCACCACCACCACCACCACCACCACCACCACCACCACCACCACCACCACCGGAAAATAGTAAAAAGAGAATACACAGAATACCAAATAGGATCCAGTAGTAAGTCTTTGGGTTGAATTTTAGAAAACAGTGGCCTGAGTCATTATTGAGGCTATATATATTTGTCATATATCCCTGTTGGGACAGAAAATTCTTCTACTACTTCCCTGCTGTTTAGAGTTAACACTTCTTTCAAATTTCATGAAGAGCAAATCAGCGTTAAGCTACTTCTGCATGACAAATATGTCAGACCTCACCAAATCCATAAGCTTTTTATATCATAAATACAGTCCATTGAATTTAGAGGCAGATAAAACTTCAACATAGATTCATTAGCTTCCTGATTATGTGAAACTTACTGCAAAGAAATTACATGTGAGCATTTGAAATCCAGATATAAGCAAGATATGACCTAGGATCAAGTAAATATCACCACACCTTTATATCTTTTTATCTCTTTGGGCCCTGCACTTTTCTACATATAAATGAGATAATCTTATATACCTTTCAGATGCTGTTTTGAAAATCATGATGAAATTTTGTGCATTGTGATTTTAAATCTTTGGATGGGATCATGCAACGCAGTGCTCAGGGACCTCACCTGACTCTGTGCTCAGATCAAACCTGGCTTTGTGTTTGAACTATCTATCGACAGTGTGGGATTCATCATGGCAGCACCTGCATTCTAGACAAGTGCTTTAGCCTTGGTGCTATTCTCTGACTCCTGAATTTATTAAGTATATTCCAATTAACTTTCCTCTATCATGCTTTCTTTTTCCATCTCAACTTTGAAATCCTATCTTATCCTTTCCTATCCTCCCGTTGAGTATCTATTTGCTAGAGCAGGCACCAGTAATATCTCCATATGTCCTGTCTCATGCTTGTAGAGCCCAAGAGCATCTATTCGCTCCAGGAACATAAAGAGCCTCAAACCATTATATTAGATCATGGGAATGAACTAATATAATTGTTACTGGTATTTGGCATATCAAATAAAACAGGGCAGCTTGCCAGGTTTGCCAACTTTGAAATCATGAGCAGTTATGGATAATCTATTGAATGCAAGATATTCTTCTAGGTGCTAGATGTAAGGAAGGTGACCAAAATGATACAGATTAAGTGATATATATATATGAGCAGAGTAGTGTTTACAAAAATCTTAGAAAATAAACTAACCACATACATAAACAATGAAAGCTAGCAAGTGGTCAGAGTCAAACCTGAATAACAAACATTAAATATTATAGAAACTCAAAAGTGGAGGAATTGCTGAAGGGCTGATGAGCTGAAACAAGGCTTCATAAAGACTGTTTATGAAAGAAGGAAATAGGATAAATAATAGATTAAGAGAAACAAATTCACATAAACAAAGGCAAACAGATGAGAAAAATTCACCATTTTCTTAGGACAGGGACTAGAGGAATAGGATTTAGTTACTGAATTTGTTCAGCACAAGGTAGCCAGGAGTGAGACTGAGGCCCAAGTGTTGCATAAATGCTTTGAATACCAGACTGAAGCATGTTCCCTTATCTTATTAATTAAATAAAAGATATTAAAGATTTCAGCAGGAAAGTGGCTTAACAGAACCTGGAGAGATAGGTAGTGGTTAAAGTGCTCGCTTTACATGCAGATGACCTAGGTCATTGTCACTGCCTGTCATTCCCCAATCCCCACCATGACTGATCCCTGAGTTCAAAGTCAGGGGTAGACCCTGAGCATAGGTGGGTATAACATTCCATAGAATATAAAATAAAAGGTGACATACAAATATAATATTTCTGCTTAAATAATATGGCAGCTGTATGCAAAGCCTAAGGTTTGAAGGTAGACATAACCCTTCTAGAAGCATTCTGGGGAATTTATAACAAACAGAAAATCCTATTATCCTTAGCTACATATTCCCCCAAATTCCTTGTCTGCAGTGATTTTTGCCAGTGAGAGTGACAATTGCTCTCAGCAGAGAGGTGGGTGGTCACCTGCTGGCTTCTGCTATCTATCTTCTGGGACGAAAGCTCAGGGTCTTTGCCCAAGTCCTTCTGCTAATATGTTGGTCAGAAGCACATTCTTCAATAAAAGATAAAAAGTGCCAAGTGGCATCAGAGAAAATTCCTCACTGTACTTGAAGTATGCTACTGTTTGAGACATTGCTCATCTTGAAGCACAGGCCACCAAATTCTGATGCTTCATCTTAATTACTAATGTAGGGAAGGCAAGGGTCCTGTGGCCCCTTCACCTCACAGCACCTCGCTTGTTAGAAGGAATTGTCTTTGCGTTGCCAATTTCGATGCTGTGAACTATTATATCCTGGCTGCTAAAAGTCATCAGAGACTGAGACTTTCACTAAATTTATGAGTTTGCAATGAGGAAAACAATTAGACCTAAAATTAAAAAAAAAACATTAATTCACCTTCTTTTCCAAATTCTAGAGATGTATCCTTTTCCAATTTTTTCCTGTGGAAAAATATCCATTCAGCATTCTAGACCAATCTTAGGAGTATGCTGATGATGGCTATTTCTGAACTAGTGGAGCAAGCAAGGAAAAAATCTGCTTTAAATGTGAATGAGTAAACAACTCAATAGCAGAAATTTGAATTAGTAAAGAAACCATTTCTACATATTTTACCTTTCCTTCTCATATTTTTACCCTAGGTCACATAGTAAGAAAAGAATCACAATCTTAATACTGAAAAGCTAAGTGCTCTTAGCACCTAGTAAAAAGAAATAAAAAAGTTTTTCAACGGTAGTTTTAAGATTTTAAACTGAGGGCTATAGTCTTTGTTCTGAGAGAACTGTTCTATGGTTTGTCTTGCTACAGAGATTTTATGTTACATGTCTTAAAAAAATTACTCTAGAAAGTCTCTTTTCTAATTAGAAAATTTCATTAGATTTGTACTTTCTCTTGTTGATTTTCCTTTTGTTTTTGTTTGCTTTTCTTACACAATACAAGCTCTCCATCCAGAGGGAAATTATTAAATAATTTCACCTTATATTCACTTTGCGCTTCTTTTAAACATAATTTAAAGCAGCCAGCCCGTTACAGAAGAGAATGTGAATCAGTTTGTCTCCCCTGAGTGTTTAGGATCCTGCAGGAAGTGGAGGAGTCCAGGGACTGTCTGGAAGAGGCTCATTCTGTTCACATCCGGTCACATTATTGCAGGTGATTAAGACAGGAAAGACTCAGGTTTAGTTAGATAAAATCTAAATTTTATTTATTTATTTTATATTTTTTATTTTTAAGTATTTTATTATACCACTGTGAGATATACAAATAAAAAGATATACAATTAAAAAGTTCATGTTTGGGTTTTGGTCATACAGTGTTTCAGCACCCATCCCTCCACCAGTGCCCATCTCCCACCACAAACATCCCCGGTTCCCTCCCCCCTTCCCCAGCCCACCTCCATGGCAGGTTCTTTATTTCTTTCCTTTTCTCTCTCTTTCTCTTTTCCTTCCCTTCCAGACTATGGATTACAGAACATACATTAAAAGGTTGTCATGTGTATCCTTTTGCCTCTATTTAATACTCAGTTCTAGGTTGGCATTAGTACCCTCGACAATTATTAGCACCCTGTTCCATTTTCTGTCTTACCTAACCTCTGACTCCCACACGTTTGTGATAATTTCCACCTTTGATAAGACCTCCTGATATATGTTTCACTTGACCTTGGATATTGGTATCATAATATGTACATATATGTTTATGCCATGCAAATAAATGCAGTCATTCTGTATCTGTCTCTCTCCTTCTGGCTAATTTCGCTCAACATAATCTTCTCCATGTCCATCCATTTATAGGCAAATTTTATAACTTCATTTTTCCTAACAGCTGCATAGTATTCCATTGTGTAGATGTACCAAAGCTTCTTTATCCAGTCCTCGATTTTCGGGCACTCTGGTTGCTTCCAGATTCTGGCTATTGTGAATAATGCTGCTATGAACATAAAAGTAGGGATGGTGTTTCCACTGCGTATTTTTGGTTTCCCAGAGTAGATTCCCAGGAGTGGTACATATTCAAAAGAGCAAGAACAACAAGTGCTGGCTTGGATGTGGGGAAAAGGGGACACTCATCCATGGTTGGTGGGAATGCCGGCTGGTACAGCCTTTCTGGAAAACAATATGGACCTTCCTCCAAAGACTAGAAATTGAACTCCCATTTGACCCAGCTAAAATCTAAATTTTAATCCCAGCTCTGATACTTACTATCTGTGTGAGTTTATAAAAATTACTTAATTTCTTACATCTCAGTTTGACCACAGGCAAACCTATGACTGATCTGCCCTTATGATAATTAAAGCTTATGTGCTTATTAAATGCTCAAAGCTCAGATTTTGACTTACTCCATTCTCAGCAAATGGTACTTTTTTCTCTTTGGAACTATTTTTAAGCCAATCACTGCTGTCTCTCTAGTAATGTGTCTATCCATCCATCTGGAAATTATTAATTATACATTTGTAATTAATTCCAACTAATATGATGAATACTGAGTCTTTATCTTGTTGCGCATCTTTTAATTCCTATGTTTTATATAGGGATCATTGAAATTAAGCACACTACATTTTCTCTTTGGGAAGAAAAACAGAAAACAGTGTAAGCTCTTTAAAGATTAGATATAAGCCTTAGGATCTTCACTTAAATTGACTGAGTTTTTGAAGCATGATAAATAATAGAAAAAAAACACATTCTTGGTAAAATGAGCTTAAAATTGAATTTGTCCAACTTGCCATTCCTGTAAAGTTTTAGTACTGCTGTACTAGTAATTTTTTTTACATAAGCTCATTTGTCTGCACAATATGTCCTTATTAAATTTAATTGACAACTCAGAGGGAAAATATGTGGATTGCCAATTTGAGGGAATTAACTCTTAAATAAATAAGAATCAAACAAAACAAAGCAAAAGCACCCCCCCCTAAACCCACAGTCAAAACAAGATGATTAAAGTGCTAGTGTGCTTTGGCTATTTTTTTTCTAATCCATGTGGTTTGGGTTTAATTATTTATGATAACAGTATACTTACAAATGTACTGTAGGCTATTTTGTAGCGTAATGAAGTTTTAGTAATATGAGTAGGCAGTGCATTACTCTGCTTAAAATCTTTTGAGAAGCTAGATATAATATAAAAAATTTTAATTTTTTAATTAATAATTGAATTTGAGACAGTCTGGTTTGTGTATATATACATGCCATTTTCCTTTCTTAATAGGCTCCTTTTATTTTATGCCACCATATCTGTGCATGTGGGTTATGTACAGCAAACAGATGAACCCTATGTCAAATGCACAGATGCCTATAGGACCAAAGGTCCATAGACTCTTGTTTGTACTCGTTTCGTGTTACCCTGGAGCAATGTTTCTTATGACTATGACCACACTTTTCTGAGGAGAGGAAGGGAGGGGTTAGAGAGCAGGGTGTGATTATTCTCCTCCAAGCTCCATTAGAACCTTGTTGTGCTTAAATAAAGCAGGTAAGGATTAAATAACACTTAACATATACTTAGGGAATATTCATCTTGATAAGGTAATGGATTGTAATCAGTAAATCATCATTAGGGAATGTTTACTGATGTCATTATCTATTGTTTCTTCATGGACAAATAGCATGTTAAGACTTCATAGTAGTCCACTCTTCATACACCTATCTTCTGCATGACTACCATTCCCGCCGTCAACAATCTTATTGTGTAGATTCCAGACCTGAGATCTTTTGAGTTTTTGTCAAGTCAGTAGGTGTAAGAAGACGGATTTGAAGAATTCTCTGGAAACTGAAGGGAGAAAGGGGAGCAGGTGGGCAAAAGCCATATGACTGACCTTTATCCACCACTGGGACATAAGACCATAAAGCAAAAATAAATAAATAAGCTAGGAAGTTTTAGTGTGTAACTTTATTGAGAAATTCCATGATTTACCGTTCAATATAGCAAGGCTTATCTTGTAACTTAGCTGTAGAACTCCCTGATTTACTGTGAAATACTGTGAGGCTTATCATGTAACTATTATATGAGAGTCTTGGCAAAGGCACAGTTAGGGTTGTGCAGAGCCCATTAAGAATGACTAACATGCTTTTCTCAAATGATCCAGAGCAGAGTGACTAGCAAACAGAATTGTTCTTTATTCCTGTATTGTGAATTTGTTCCACACGTACATTAAGTATAACTTATGTGCCCACTTTCTCTTTCATCATTTTATATCTAGCCTTCTATTTTATAATAACTTGCTATATGAGGTTTATTGTTTTATGGTTCTGACGTCCATTTAATAGACTTTAACCTCTTTCAGAGAGATATTTCACATACTTATTGAAGCAGAAACTCATGAAAACACATAAACATGGGCTATTTTGTCTCATGTTAGACCCAAATTTCAGACTTTCAGTCTTTTTGCCATAAGGATAGTAACAAAGCTACATACGTAAGACTGTGGCGCCCTCACTATTAGGTGGCTGTCTCCTTGATGCCTAAATAAGAACTGTGCGCTAATTATCAGAATGGGACAACTTTTTCAAATTATGACAAGCTGTAATTAAACAGAGAAAATTAAAAAAGATATTAAGGAATTTGTACAAAAAATATTGCATCACTTCACACACCTGTGAGTTGAATGTAAATTTCTTGAGAATAGGAACTTTGTCATAGTCTTCTATGAAGACCCACTGTGGGGCATAGTATGAAATTTAGGAGGTTTGGGGGGTTTTTGGGATTAAAAATAAATTGAACTCGTTGGTGTTTTTCCTAATTTGTTATATTTGTTTATGCCTCTATGTCTTTACTCATACTACTACTTCTGACTACATTGCATTGCCTCCTTCATCAACTAACTCTAATCCTTTTTCTCAGACTGGGATTAGAGTGATTACTTCTAGTTACTGCCATGATATCTTTATCACTTACCAAAATTAAATTCTAATCAAGATTACATACCTAATGAAGTTTGATTCTTTTTATGAATCAACAACGCCTATTGCTGGAATAAATTTTTGTGGTTTTCATCTTTAAAAATAGTCTGTAATGTGTGGTGACAGATGTTAACCAGATGGATTATAGTGATAACTTTGTAATATATACAAATATTAAATTATTTTGTAGTATAATATAGGTTACTGTGTTATGCCAGTTTGTATCGGTTTGTTTTCTGTTAAATATATCATAGTTAAAAGCAACTTTACTGTATTGTGAAACTGGAAACTTTTAGTCAACCTAGTACACAAAAATAGTAAAGACATTAACACATATACAAATATTAAATTATTTTATAGTATAACATAGGCTACTATATTATACCAGTGCATTATATCAATATTTTCTATCAAATATATCTTAGTTAAAATCAACTTTAAACTATTGTGAAACTTAGACTGTTAGTCAAACTTGAAAAATAATAGTAGATAAACATATTTACTTATGCCTTTATCATATCATGATATTATTGCTTTATAAATAACATTTAGATAGCCCTAACTTCTATATTGCTGAGTTGTTCTGAAATGTGGCTACCAAATAGGAACTATCATCCCACCCCTTTTCTATCTACATATGACTAAGTAGTGAGTTCTTAGTGGAATTTATATGGTCACTTCTAGTTGGAGGTTTTCAAAGACAGTATGTCTTCTGAGACCCTCAGTTTTCCTCTCTTTTCTCTTTCCTTCATGATGCCACTCAAAAGTTCCAATTAGTTATTATTCATCTCAGTGGGGATGGCTAATATGTGAGGTAGTTTTAGTTTGGAGTTTCAGAGACATTTGTCTTTTTTTTCTTAAAGGCTACTGTAAAAAGAAATTTGAAAAAAGAGATAAAGAGATAAATTTTAGGATCTATGATGAAATCATGCAAAGTATATAATATTACTACCCAAAATGCCACCTCTTCTCTGGTTATTAAATTTTACTCATCTCATGACTGTCTTGAAGAAATACAAATATAAAAAGGAAGAAGAGATAGCAAGTGTATGTGATCTGAAAAGAGATATCTGTGTGTTAGGAAGCCATTGCTGAGAGAAAAAAAACCAAGAAAACCAATTAGATGTCTAAGCTTTAGAGAAAAAGGTCTTGTCTAAAGATTTAATATTTCTAACTTTAGCCCCTGGTGCCTTCCTTCATTTATTGATCTCTGATAGTCTCAGACTCACTTTCTTTCATAGTCACCCTAGCAACCCTATATCCCAGCAGATCTAAGAATTCTCTTTATGTTTTACACATAACTTAGCTGGGGAAAACAAGGCAGCTGGGATTCCTAACATGAAGAGACTTTCTTTTATAAGGGCTAGTTCTACTCTTTAGAACAAAAATATTGGACTCAGGATGGAGGTCAATAAAAGTTGTAACCTTCTTCTAAATTCACTTTTCTTTAAGATTTCTAAACTTACCAGACTGTACTCCCAAGTATTAATGAAGTACACAAAGTTTCTGTCATCATCTCAAGATCTGGTTCACTGGATACTATGTCAAAGTTACTATTAATTTTGAAAATAAAGAAATAAGGAAAACATTAGTGTTTAGTGAATGGGAGAAAGATTTCAACAAAGTTTTCAGGTAAATTCTAGCAATTTTAAAGGAAAATACAAGAGGCTCCAAGTGGAAATTGAACAGACTGCTGAGTTGCTCTAGAAAATATTGTATTTTATCATAATAAGCATCAAAAAGAGATTATATCATGGAGCATAATCTACAAAATTAAAGTGAAAATGCATGTCAAATATCTGAAAATAGGAAAGCTATACTGTGTATTTTCTCTCAAATCACAATCTCAAAATGTTTTTATTTTATATTAGTTTTCCAATGACAGTCACTTCCCGGTATGTGCTCACGTTAATTATTTAGTGTTTAAATCAGTGATACTGGAGGTCACTAGGGCTACTAATGGCAATTTTGGAGGGCTGGTAGCATAAGGAAACAGGAATTACTCAGTGCTACTTTTGAAAAAAAAATTTGAGGTGCAGGGATTCACAACACTATTCATCACACCTTTCATGCATACAATATTCCAACACCACACACATCACCGGAGCCTGCTTCACTACATCCTTATCCCTAGAACCCCTCTAAATCCCGCCTTCCCCATGTAAGCTCAGCTCTATAGACAGATGTTCAGTTTTGAAGACGGTTGATGATTTCTGTTCTCGTCTATGTTTGTTTACATCCCACTTACAGGAAGGATCCCCTAATTTTTGTGGAGGTGATGACATCTACATACATATAAAAGAATAGAGCTAATCCTCCAAACTCTAAATCACTTTTCTTATAGGCATATAAATTGAAAGAATGTTGTGGATAATTCTATGCTAATACATTTTGTACTTTATATGAAATAAGTAAACCCTACAAAAATAATGTTTATTTATTTATTTATTTATTTATTTTGCTGTTTGTATCACACCTGGTGACTCTCATGGGTTACTCCTGGCTCTTCTCTCAGGAATTACTCCTGGTGGTGCTCGGGGACCATATGGGATGCCAGGGATCGAACCCAGGTCAGCAGTGTGCAAAGCAAACTTTCTACCCATTGTGCTATTGCTCTGACCCCAAAGATATTTAGTAAGAGTGAAGAGAATTAAGAAAATTTAAAGGGAAAATAGGAATAGGCCTATAAAATACAAGAGGTTTGTCTCAAGAAAGGCAATATTAACTTTATATTAGAAAATATAGATACCTAAGCGAGCATTAAAAGTTAAATATTCTAATAAAATTTTCTATGGAAATAAAAATATAACCTAATCATATATAGAATATTTAATATAAATGATATGTTAATTCGTTATTGCTAGTGTATAACATCCCTTAGCAAAGCTAGGAGTAGACATAGCATTCTTAGTGTAGTTGCAGGAAGCCATAGGCTCCATGAGTGGAGTGCCATTTCAATATGTTGGGAAGTTTGTCCTGTTCTTTAAAGAAGCTCCTTTAATGCTTCTTGCAAAACTGATTCCAAGGCTATGCATTCCCTAAACTGTTGCCTGTTCACAAAATTCTGTAAAATTCCTCAAATATAAATGATACTCCAGTTAGAATGAGGTAAGGCAATCACCTGGTAAGGTGGTCGATGAGAGCTTTTGCACTGTATACTTCCATTCTCTTCTGGCTTGTAGAGTATCATTTGACAGATCTGCTGTGAATCTTAGTGGATTTTTCATTATGTGTACGTTCTTTTATAGATCTCGATGCTTTCTATATTGGTCTCAATTTTTTGTTGTTTTTTGTGTGCATGGGTGTGTGTGATAGTGTGTGTGTGTATGTGTGTGTGTCTGTGTATTTTCATTCTGAGCAGAATATCTCAGTTTTCCTTGTCAGGTCTACTTTCACCACACCCCTCTGGCTTCTTGTATTCTGTTGTCTGTATGTATTCCTCAACTCTGGGGAGCTCTTCACTCTGAATTCTTTAACTGTCAGTTTTTCATCAAGTTTATCTTCCTGGTCCTCAGGAATTCCGATAATTGTTAGTTGCTTTTTAACTCTTTTTTAGACTTTTCTCCTATCTGTTTTGTTCCCCTATCTGTTTTTTTTCCATCTTATCTAGACGTGTCTCAATTGTTTCCTCAGCTGCTGTTATTCTGTTGCTCTGGCTTTTAAATGGGTTTCTATTATTAGTACATCACCTACCATAATCTGCATTTCTATCATTTTTTCTTGTACTTTTCTTATCTTGGGTCATGCATGTACTTGTGCTATGCTGAGTACCTGTGCCATTACTTCTTTGGGCTCATTGAACATCTTCAACATGGTGTCACTACATTTTCTGAGGGTTTACAATGTTGGTTGGAGTTGGTTGAGCCTTCCCTGTTATTATTTTGGTTTCTTGAACTTTGTGGGCCTTTATGCATCTTCCCCATTGAATTTTCAGTCTTTCTGCTGTGCTGAGTCTTGTATTTAGATCTCATGAGAGACTCTGAAGGATTAGCACTAGAGTTTCTCCATTTGTTGTCTTCCAGTGTTCACCCAGTGATAGAAAGCATAACTGTGAGCAGTATGGAAATTTGCCAGTATGTCTGTTGTTACTGTTCCATAAATATGGAGGGGTTGGATGTGGAGGCTGCTAGGCCAGAGCTGGAAGGAAGGAACTCTGCTTCCTGTTTTGAGTAGGGAAAGTGATCTCAGTTGGGGTTTCATTTCACCTGAAAGGGTGTAAGAGCAGACAGAGGTTCAGAGCTGTAACATGGGTCCATTAATTTTCAGATCTCCCTTCAATCAATACCTTCCTTCCTAGAATGTGTTAACTTCCTAGAATTCACTTCCTAGAATGTATAACTTGTATAGATTGTGCAGCCCCAGCCCTATTAATTAATTAATATGTTACCCTTTTTGTTCTTCAAGTAGTTGTTTAATAACTATGAAGATACAATTTTGATGCCTAAATAAATACATCATTATGTTCTTATTCTTTTATTTATTTATTTATTTATTTATTTATTTATTTATTTATTTATTTTGCTTTTTTTTGGTCACACCGGCAATGCTCAGGGGTTTCTCCTGGCAATGCACTCAGGAATTACTCCTGGCGGTGCTCAGGGGACCAAATGGGATGTCGGGGATCGAACCTGTGCCGGCATGGGCCGGCCGTGCAAGGCAAACACCCTACCCACTGGGCTATCGCTCTGGTTCTGTTCTTATTCATTCTATGTTTCTTTTCACTACTAATCTCCTGTAAATTTTACAGTTGTATTTGAATTAAGAAAATAATTATAACTAATGCATTTCACTTGAGGTTAGATTATTTTCCTCAAGTTTAGTTTATTACTAATGGTTTATACAAAATCTATGTTGCAAGATATTTTTTGGAGGGGTGTTTTGGAACTGCATTTATATAAACTAAAAAAATGGAGAAAGTAGGAAATGATAGTAAGATTGAAAGAGAAATTTAATTGTCAATGATTTCAGATAAACTTGGATTGAAATTCAGTTTATGAGCTGATTGATTATTGTTTATCAATTTCCATGTGTAAGTTATAATGAGTCAGCAAAAATGGAATCACAATAGGTTGTAAATTTGGGGCCAGAGAAATAGTACCATGGTTTGGTGCTTGCTTTGTGGACTGCTGGCATGGGTTCAGTCCCCAGCAGCTCATATGTCACCTGAGCCATCCAGAAGTAATCCCTGAGCAGAGAATCATAAGCCCTGAGCACTGCCAGGTGTGAACTCCTCCCCATTCAATCCAATAATAATAGATTGAAAATTTAAAATGACTATGTATATCAAAATCTTGTTATATTGTTTTTCAATCAATGCAAGTTATTACTTCTTTTATAAGTATTGTCATTAAAATAAAATATAGAAAATTACTGAGTCATTCATATATAAGTAAAAGTCATAAAATTGAAAACAAAAAGCAGAATGTTGTCTCCTATATGTTCCTCATGTTCTCTATATTTGTCAGTCTTCCTTATCTTTTCCCCCAAATACCCTTGATAATATAGCTCTAAGGATCGTTACAGTTCATTCATGCTTCTTCAGTTATATATACTCCTTGAATTTGTACTTCTGGCATTACTATTAATCTTATAAATATGAATTATGCATTTTCAAACCCTTCACAAAACTTCAGATTATTGCATCTCCTTGAAACAGCTTGACTTCAGTGTTTAAAATGCACAGTTGGAACTGGTTTTGATTCCCTATAGTTAATATCATCCCTTTATTCAAAAGCATCTATTGCTTTGTCATGTAAAGTCAAAACTTTTTATTGGATACCAAGATTCTTAGGTTGTTTAATGTGCGTTTTCTTTATTTCTTAAAGTTTTCTATTACTTTATTTAACTTGCATCAATGCATAGTATCGCTATTTTTCCTTCTTCAGTTATTGGATTTAATTCACACTGCATTCTATAATAAACCTGCCCATTTAACTCTCAATTTTCCAACATAAACTGAAATTCTCTTAAATGTCAAAATTTCATGAGATCCCTCTTGTGAAATCATGCTCAAAGTCTTTCAAATATCTTAACTCAAGTTTTTTATGGTCAGTCTTATATTATGCAGACCATACTAATAGACCATCAAATATATATTTGTACTCATTAAATTTCAGTGCGCTCCCTGCTTTCCCCACCATCCATTGTAATTAGCTTGTCATTAGATTGGTGAATTCTGTCTGGAAGTGGAAGTGATGTAGTTCTGAGATACTCATATCAAATCTGAGAAACCAATTATTGTTGCATCGTTATAGAATAGTTTACTTGGTATCTGTTTGGGTTCTTTAGTAGTCTGAAAGAAAGCTCTTACAAGCAGCATGGATGAAAAATAGATACTTTTTATGTGCATAGCTGATATCTCCAGTAATTACATTTTCACAGCAAAGCTGGGCTCAGATCCTTGACTAAGGATGCTTGGCTAGGCTGATTGTGATTGTGTGGGGTAATAATGAATTCAATGGGAGTAAGCCAGCAATACAGGTAGCAACATGGATTAATTGTTGCTAATGTGTATGTTGAATAACATAGTTACAGATTTCCATTTTTAAAAATGAAATATTGTTCTTAAAATGGTAAATAACAAGGCAAGAAGAAGCATTAATACAAGTGATAGTAACTGTGTATCCATTGGTTCATCACAATCATTATTGAAAGTAAAATAAGGTGTCATAAAGGTTTTGAACATTTGCTGTCTTCAGGTAAACAATACAGGAATTGGTCCACTCTGTTCCATCTATTTATTAAAACATTAGTATATTTTGTGTTAGTTGTATATTTCGTACTATATTTTAGAGTTTTTCACTTTCAACCCATTCTAAATAAAATTGTAATTTGTAGGCATCTGTAAATTTCAGATTTACTATGGTACTAGTGGCACTATTTATTAATTGCACTACTGTACAGTGTTTCTTTTAGTATGCTCTCCCTATTTTACTTCAGAAACTGAAATCAACTTTTTTGATTCTTCATGCTAATTCTCAATTAAAAATAAATAATTGGTCAGAGAACAGAGGCCACTGGACCTCATCTGATAGAGCTCAGGGCTTATTCCTGGCTTTCTATTCAGGTTAACTCCTGTCAGTGTGTGGGAGAACATATGTGGAACTAAGAATTAACTGGCATCAACCTTGGGCAAGGCAAACTCCCTAAAGTCTTTTTAAAAAATACTATAGCTTTGAGATCCTTCTACTGAGATGGCTCGAGATGAGAGCCTTCTACTGAGAGTATACCACCTACACCTGGCAAGCAACCTGTGTTTTATTTGATATGACAAAAACTAGTAACAATTATGAACCTCAATTCCATGACCTGAAGAATGGTTTGAGGCTCTTCCTGTTCCCTGGAGCAAGCAGATGCCCTTGGGCTACACTTGCTTGTGACAGGATGTATGGAGATGTTACTGGTGCCCGCTTGAGTAAATCGAAGAACAACGGAAGACAGTGATACAGTGATGCAGTGACAGTGATGCTTAGCTGGAATAGAGGACTCATCTGGAATTTAGATGATTTTGCTTAATTATTCTGCCTAATTCAAGAAAATAAACTCTTGTTAGCTAAGCTATTATATTTGTAAATCCATAACTAGAAAAATATCCATCACACAAAATATATTTTGGTATTTTGGTAAAGTTGTATCTGTCTTATGGATCTGATATATAAGAAAGCCAACAGACACAGAAATAGAAATCACTAAATAATCACCTTTTAGCTTCTATACCTTTCCTTTGTTTCTTACCTTTCACTAAAACAAACTAATAGAATTTAAGTCAATGTGAAAAAATACACTAAGTATTAAAAACTATAGACACATTAAGTATCTTTGTTCAACTCCACAAAAACATGTGGTTCTCATAGAAATACTTTTAGCAGAGGAAGGACTATGTTTGAACTTCAGAGCAATTGCATGATTTTGACTAGATGTCTAACAATATCTTGTGGAAACTTTATATTGCTTTCTTTTTGTTTTGTATTTTGGGGTCATACCTGGAGATGCTCAGGGTTTACTCCTGACTCTGCACTCAGGAATTAGTCCTGGCAAGGCTTGGGGAACCATATGGGATGATGGAATTCGAACCCAGGTCGGCCACATGCAAGGCAAATGACATACCTGCTGGAATATCACTCCAGCCCTGATTTCTATATCAATGGTATATATTTTGGAAAAATCAAAGGAAATTTATCTCATGACTTTAAGAGATATTTATTGCACACATGAAGGAGAAAATAATACAAGTAAACCTAGTCAGAACATTGCTGTATTTTTTTTTTAATTTTAGTCCAAGTGCAGCTCAGTTTTGAAACAAAAGCATTTATGGCTTTCTGGCAGTGCAAAGAATTTGGCATTGTTAATAGAAGCACCAGTTTCTATCAATTGGATAGTTACCTTATCCCGACTCCTAAAAATATAATTTCTTAGCTAATAAAATCATCCATTCTGACTAATCCCAGATATACTTTCTGTTAGCTTTTAAAAAAAGTATGATTGCATCACAACCTTGTTTTACACAAAGAGCTTTTGTTTCCTTTTTAAAGTTAGCTAAAATGCCTTCAGGACCCAACCCAAAATCTCTTCTTTATAGCGTACTGAAATGGAGACTTAAATGGATGGGGTGTACCACGTTCCCTCAACTTAGAAATTCAGGTGACGTAGCTTCCAGTGGGTTAAATCTTTACTACTGGAAAGTAACAAATAGACAGGAGAGAGGTCACTTGTATTGTCACTTGTCTTCCCATTATTCATCAATTTACTTGAACATCTCCATTATTGAAAATGAGATCCATTATTGTTACTGTTTTTAACATAACGAATACACCACAGGTAGCTTGCCAGGTTCTGCTGTGACTCTGGGTTCATCCCAGGGGGCCTAGTCTTTTTCTATGTCAGACTATCAACCATTCAGGGCCCAGGGGCAGAGCCCTGGGTGTAGACAAGCCTGTCTCCTGTCTGCCACCTATCAATGCAGCCGTGCTCCTGAAGCCACACCTGCAACACCTCAAGGGGCAGATGGCAGGAGGAGAAAGGTAGACAGTAGTATTTTCTTTCTCTCATATTGGACTACCCAGAGAATTTGTTACTTTTTTTGGAGAAGTAAAAAATCATGAAGTAATACATATTGAGTCATAGTGATGCATGAAATCATATTGATCTGATGTCTTTCAAGTTAACAGTGACCATGTATTGAGTTTCTGATATAAGAATGTGAACAGAAAACATTTCAGTATCATACTTAGCAAGAACAAAAGTCTGTTCTCCTTTTCTGTTTTACTCTGCTTATTAGCTGCAATTTGAGTATGATGACAGATTTAATCAGTTCTCTTCTATCTGAAGATGGAACTTTGTGTTAAAGACAGAAGAGCAAGGCAGAAGAACTGAGTTTCAAATCCATAGAGGAAACCATCACTTAAACCTGAACTGTTGATGTTTCATGCTGTTGAGGAAAAAAAACTAACAATAACACACATAATATGTTTATGTGTTATATACGTATATGTTTTATATATGTGGTATATGTGTGTGCCCACATATATATGTAAATGTGTTTATATGTGTGCTTTATATGTATGTGAGCTGTATTTGTGTGTGTGTTTATATATGTGAAATATGTGTGTGTTTGTACCACTTTATTTTTCTTTCCCACATTTCCTTGGATCACAATAGAGCAACCTAACCTGTATCAAATCCTAGATATAATGAATGCATCTTTTTTTGCAAAATAACATCTATTAGGGTGTTTAACATGTCCGTGTAATAAAACTATTGTATAAGCATGTTTTTCAGGTTGTAATCATAAAGTATTCTTTTCTGAATTACATGCAGATACTTTAAAAATGTTCTTTTCATCCATTTAGTAATTATAAAGGGCCTGGTTTGATATATTAATCAACAGTTTTGTGCTTAGTATTAGCTCTTTTTCTTGTGGATGCTCTTGTGATTTCAGGTGCAATCTCCAGATTGCAATCTGACTCTGCCAAGGCTTGGCTTGTGGCTAACTGTCCCCTTCCCAACTTTAGAAACTATCTCTAAAACTTACATATGTTTTATTATTTCTTATAAAACATAAAAACAGCTTCTTATTTCTATGGAACTACTTTTACCTGGAATTTCACTCTCTAAAGTTAATGCTTTTGGGCCACAGTGATAGCCCAACGGTAAGGCGTTTGCCTTGCACGCGGCCGGCCTGTGCTGGCCCGGGTTCGATCCCGGCATTCCATATGATCCCCCAGCACCACCAGGGGTAATTCCTGAGTACAGAGCCAGGAGTAACCCTTGAGCATCACCAGGTGTGACCCAAAAAGCAAAAAAATAAATAAATAAATAAATAAATAAATAAAGTGAATGCTTGTAATATAAGGCTGAGAGTAGTCTTCAGGAATTACCTTACTGAGAAGAATATTTCTATGTCCTGATATGATATTGCTTATTTAAGACCAGATATTTAAATGTAATATAAAAAATTTAATAATGCTTTGATAAATAAATTTATAAATAAAGCTTGTTCTTCTGTATACCAGTATTCCTGTATACCATTACCTTTATAATGTAATTTTTCTTCCATAAATTAGTTATGTTTTTCATAACTTGATTTATACTATCAATCAATTGCCAACCAATTATTAAGTGTTTATTCAATATGTGATTTTTAGTATTAATTTTCTGAATATTTCAAAAATATATGCAAGATGCATATGTAGTACTTTGTAACGTAATTAATTCAGAATTTAATTTGACTAATCAGGCCAATTAGAAGAGAGAATTTGCACTAGATGATCTGGTGCCCAGATTTAAAGAACTTTAGGTTCAAGACACACACAATAATCCATAAAAACCCCACAAAATGGCAGTTGTAGTTTTTTCCCAATTTTATTTTCCTAACCCTAATTTTATCTTTTATCACTTAACTTGATTCCTTGCTTGCACCCTACCTTCCTTTTTATTTATTAGTTATACTATATTCAGGCATGGAGAAATAGAGTAAGAGACACAAAGGGTTTGGAAAAGGAGGAGAGGCGATAAATAGGGCAGTGCATGAGAGAGGAGTGTTGCTTATTAGAATCTAGGTTTAGAGATGCTATACACATATGTGCATATGTGTGTCTGTGTGCAAATTAAAATCTCCAGGATAAAAGCAACTGTATTTCTATTTGGTTTTCACCCTTTGTAAAGACAAAGTAACATTTCTTTTTAAGAACATTCAAATGAAAATGCCCCAGAGTAGTTAATTAAAAATTACATTTCCTGATCACGGTAATGAAAACATAATAGAAAATATTTTCCTGCTTGATTTTTCCTTTTGAAATAGTGATCATTGTTGCTAAATAGTCTCCTGTAAGTACAGCATGCCTGTGCTTTTCCAGGGTAACCAGCCTTACACTAAGAGTGTACATGTATCCTACCACAATCTGCGGTCCATAAAGAGGAATCTACACATGGTCAACTCTCTAACCATGTTCAGTGAACTTTCCTTTCACATTCCTTATGTCCATATAACTCTACATTATAGGAGAATTCAATTGTAACTGTTCCTTGGAGTTAAATCTTTCATAATGAATATTGAACTAAATTGAACTAATGAATTGAACTAATGAATATTGAACTAAAGCAATAAGAATCATGGTGCTAAATTTTGCAAACTTTTTCCAAAAAATATAATGTATGAATACCAAGTTGTTCCTGTACATTTCAAATTATTATTACTGAATTATTCTATTTAATATATAAACATAATACTGCTCCAAGCTCTGTGCTTAGATATTATTTGATAGTAAACATATATCATACTTTAATCTAGGGGTATATTTAGGGATCAAAAAATACAAGGACTGACTTCTTGCTCCTTTTTCTTGAAATGACTGTTAAAATATTTGAAAGGTGGCACAATGCACAATTTGCCAGTACTTTCCAATGAATGTTTTGAGGGAAAACATATTTACTACGTTTGTTCTATAAACTATATTAAGGTGAGTTCATAGTCTTAATTAATGCTAGCTGAGATTTCTTCCTGTTTTTATATAAATGTTCTTATGGCCTCATAGTTAGCTCCTCTTCATCTCCCATTTTCCTTTACAAATTAAGGGCCAAAAAGAGTTTTCCAAGAAATCTTTAAATTGTGATGGAACATTCATTTATGCTAATTTTTCCCACCCATTTACTAGAGGTATTGAGTTATGCAAAGCTGCACAGCAGTTAGTGGTAGAGTGAAATAGAACTCAGAGACTTTAAAATGTTTTCTTCCTTAGGCAACATCTTTTTACTTAAAAAATGTCCCTTGAAGTAGTAAATGTCTTTAATCAGATGAGAAAGAAGAGTTCAAGAAAGCAATTGGAAGGAGCCTAAGCTTAGAACACAAAGTCTTTTATCTTTGAAGGGTGAGTTTGTCTAGTAATGGGTACAGTTGTGCTAAAAATAACCTTTCTTGTAGAAACCCAAATTTCCAATATAAAGGAAGTCCTTGGAAGAAAGGCATGAGGATGGCTGATAGGGAAATGCAGGTGAATGGGAATAGAACAGTGACCACTGACTTTTTCCCCCCACTTTCTTTGCTTTAGTAGTAGACACAAGCAACTACTTTATTTCAAGTTAAGATTTCTGTATTCCTTGCTAAGAACTAAGAATATGCTACTACCTAATATACCTCTTGTGCTGACTCAGACAGATGGACATGACCAGAGTAGAACATTTCTCCCATGAAATGTTCCTATGTAATTGCTGGGGAGATATAGAAATATATAGACATGGCTTGCTAACCTCTTGAGTAGAGATTTATATGAAAAAAAATTTCAACTCTGTTTGCTGCTTTCTTCCACTGCCAAAAGAAAGTGTCCCTGTACTCATGTTTTTCTTTATCACACACAGTGACTTATATACTTGGTTGAAGCAAGAAAAATTGGTTCTGAAGAACTTACACAAAGAGTAGAAGTTCTTAGCAGCTCTTAGAAGCTCACAGAATTTATAGAATGGCAAGAGACCAGGTTTAGGATGGGATGACCCTGCAATATTTTCAGAGACTGTGAAGATGAGATTGTGGAATTGGTATCACAGCAAAACTATATTACCTAGTCTTGCTACTAGGTTGCTGCAGTTCGTTGCACTGCACCAACAATAATACCAACAGGCACTATGCTCATGTTTCACAGGATTCTAACTTTGATAAAGTTTGGGGCAAGTGACTGCCAATGGATTAAGGCACAACAGGACACTATTTTATCCACAGTGACATGTGTTCTCTGAAAATAAGTTGTTGCTAAATATATAACTTGAAAAGAAACCAATAAAGGAAATATTGATAGGAATAGGGAAGGAAAAAGAAACAAACAAAATATGCACAAAACTCCAATATTCTTGACTCATGTATTGAAGTAGCTCTAGAAATTGGGCAGATCGTCATCAGGAGAAATAGTTTGTTTTGATTTTTATTTTGTTATTTTGGGGAGGGAGCCATTCCCAGCAATGCTCTGTGGCTACTCCTGGCTCTGCACTCCTGACAGTGCTTGAGGGACCATATGAGATGCTGGGGATAGGACACATTTTGACTGTGTAAGAAGCAACTCCCTTCTCCACTATACCATTACTCTGGCCTCAGAACACTTTTGTTTTACACTGTAGGTCCTGTTGGCATAGTAAGTTATTCTCCAGTGACTTGTGTGTGACTTGCAGAAACCCCCTTTATTTGGGATACTTGTGTAGTGTTAAGCTTCTGAACCCCTAACTTAGTAACTTTGGGGTCTGTGAATACTTGCTAGCTATCACCTTATAGAGAAAAGTCTGAATCAGGCAGTGGAATCTCATAAATGTTTCTTTTCATTAAAACCTTTTCTTGAACATCTCAAGATACTTGGGCTTTGTGCCCTGAAACATTCGGATACCCTAGCAAGAAAAATTATAGGGGCCAGAGTGATAGTACTCTGAGCTGGGCATCTGCTATGCATACTGCTGACCTGGGTTCAATCCCCATTACCCCGTAAGATCCCTGAGCACAGAGGCAGAAGAAAACCCTGAACACTACTGACCTTCCTCTCCAAAAAGAATTATAAGGAGTGGAAAAGCGCTGTGTGGTAGGGGTGAGGAGAGTCGTGTGCTATTCATGCAAAAGAATAAGTATTTGAAGAAGGTAAAGGCAAAATACCGACAAGTCTATAAAACAAAAAAAGTAAAAAATTTCTCCTCAGCTATATATACTATATAATTCATATACAGACATTTTGTGCTGCCTAATTGAACCATTTGAAATGTCATGTAATCAATGATTTCTGAGTGGTGTGAAGATTCAGAACATGTGCACACATTTGACGATACTTGTCAAAGTCTTAACCTATATTTCGGGATGAAAAATAGGATTTCTATATTGGAAGTCTGACCTTTTCTACTCCACATACCACTTTGTGAAATTTACTTTCTGATGAGGAGGATTATAGATTAATGTTTTCAATTCTTCTTCTCACTTGAGCCCTGGAACTATATGTCTCTCGCTCTTTGTGGCGATTGTTGTGGCAATCTTCTCCTCGGCTTCATCTTCTCTTTAAGTCACATTATACTTCTTCCAAGCCAGCCAAAAATTGCCTTTGTATTTGAGCCTCTATCTTCTTGCTCTTTCTGTTTCTCCATCCCCGAACTCTATCTGAAGCTGGCTCCTAAGTGGAATTCTTCACTGATGATTTAGAAGCAGCTTATTCTAGAAATTGTGTGTGTTCGGGGAGGGGGATGTGGGGGGGATATACTTTCTTTCTTAGGTCTTGCACTTAAATTCCCAGAAGCTAGAAATGCCATAAAATGCCAACAGAATCTAGAGGGGAAGGAGTTAATTACTGGTCAGGACTGAATCTATCCACATCTCATTAAAATGCCTAGTAATATAGTCAGGGCATCAAGGAAAAATGAAACAGAAAACATCAGAAGAGTAAAGATGAAAGGAGAGCAATACAATGATAATAAGAGAGAACGTCTAATTTCTCAACTGCACCACTTCCTTTGTCTTTAAAGAACCTGCCTCTTCTCTGTTTTGCAGCCTGCTTTATTGCAGAGTTCTTAATGTTCTGAGTCATTAAGACACTCATTGGCTTCAGCAGTAAGAGTAGCCTTGAAACGAGAGCCAAATTGGGTCTCAGTTACCCTGGTATTTTGTGTCCCAAGAATCTGCCCAAAATAAGTGACGTGATTTCAATGTAGATGAAGAAAAAGTTACAAATGTGTTGAGGGTATGCACATGAAAATTAATATACATACATACACATTCATGCCCAATTAAAAATCAGCAGGAAGAAATGGCCTCAAAGCTTTTCATTATCACTGTTGCTTTGTTCATAAGTAACTTGGAGATTACAAGTTTTTACTGTAAGTTTTTATAGGCTTCTAAGAGAAAGAGAATGGAGAGTATGCCATGAAAGGGAAGAACATGCAATCACACATAAAAAAAAAAATGAGAAGATGTTCCGGGAATATGAAATTGTTCAAGTGAATTGCACCATAGGTGAATTACAGCTCATTCAGTAGCACATGAGAAAAAGTAAAAGATAATGCATAAAAATTCACTCTATAAAATCAAGTATCAGTAGAAAATCATATTAATTTTGTGATCAATTTACATCTCTATATTTGTATGTGCATATAACCATTTATGGAGATATATTTATATATAATAAATACACATATAATTAGAATATCACTGTACATATTCATGTGAAGCATTTTAAAATTAAATATGTAAGCATTTTATTTTCTAGGATGATTAAAAAGGCAATAAAGATTTATCAGAAATTTATTTCATGATTTTTATTGTTCATTTTGAATCACACCATAGTGCTTGGTGATCAGTCACTCCTGGCACTGCTCAGCAAACCAAAAGTGCTGAGAATTTAACAAAGTCTTCAGCATGAAAAGCATCTGCTAAGCCTGTTGAGTGACTTATCTGGTTCAGATTTTTTCTTAGAAGGATATTTGTTCATAACAGAAATAGATTCAAAATTTTTTCTTTAATAAAAAGAGATCAATGCAAGAAGGACTAGTAGAGGATGACTGTAGTACCTTAATCTAGATTGGGACATACAATAGTCCATACATTAAGTCTGGCCCATTGTCAATTTTTGTAAATAAATTTCTAATGCAACAAAGTAACTTGGAGATTACAAGTTTATTATTTTAGAAATAATAAAATATAAGCTTATTATTTAATTATTATTTTGGAAAATTTTCAGGGGCTAATTTGCATTACAATGGAAGAGCCAAGTAATTTCAGTATAAATGATATGACCTATAAACTCCAAAATATTTGCATTCTCGCACTTTGCCAAAATGTTAGCTGATCCCTGCTCAAGATTAAAACAATAAAAGTAGCTAACATATATGAATCCTTATTGTATTCCAGACACTATTCTAGCATGTCATATGGTTTTAAGTTCTTGAACATCTCTATTAGGAAGATACAGTTATAATATTTATTAACAGAAGGCTAAGTAACTTACCTAGGTTAGATAATAATGGAAAAATCTGCAAAATCTGGAAAAATGTAGGTCTGCAAAATTTAACAAGTTCAATAACAGCACACCAAGTTCAATTTAAATTTCAAATAAACATTGAAAAGGCTCATTAGTAAAGTAAAATTCCTGCAAAATTTTCAATATTATTGAATCAAAAGAATATGTACTGCTTATCTAAAGTTCTAATTTACTGTGTGAATGTGTTTTTGGTGGTTATCCCAACCTAGGGCAATTGGCACTAACATGTTTTGCTCTAAGAACGTGGGTGGATTACTTTGACAGGAATGGAAGTCTTGCTAAACACAGGAGGTCATTTCTAGCTAGTGTGTGACACTGTGTAATTTGAAAAGAAGAGTTCTTTTTCCCTGCAGGAGCACTTTAAAGAGGTAGATTGACTTTGGGAGCAATCAAGCCTGGCTTGGTTTATTTATGATGTTGTCCAAATTTAGGATATGGTGCTCAGAGAGTAATCAGCAATAGCCTTACATATTGAACTACCTGACTTGTCATGGTAGTTTAAACTGAAAATAAAGTCCATTTCTGAACAGTTCAAATGTGGGTGTTGGCGTAACTAAGACATGACATATCCTTCCAGATTTCCTAACGATGCTAAGTTGCCAGTACTTAATAGTTTTCAAAATCCATTCTGTTTCCATTGTGAGCTCTTGGCAAGAATTGCACCATAATTTCTCATGAGCACTTAAAAAAACTAATAGCAAAGAGATTGTTCATGCTTCTACACAGACTCAGGGGTCCTAAAATGTGCAGGCCTAACTGTACTGAAAATAACAGTTTGGAATAGGAAAATACACCCTGAGTATCCTTTCTGTTCTGAAAGAGAGGGCCGCAGATGTGGGAAGCAGGATATTGAAAAAATGCAGCAGCCATCAAGAGCAATAAAATTCAACATGGGCAACAAACTCAGTTCACTTAGGGGTGAGGAATGTTGCTGAGAATGTATAAGGCTACCTTAATGGATTGCTTTGCACAAAGCAGCTTGAACAAGGTACGTATTGGATATGATTGCAGTTGTGATAGGCAATATTCTATGAGTGCAGTTACATACAGGCAACGACTCCAGACACTGATGCTGTTAATTGCTACCCCTTAGACCTGGAATGAACTTTTATCGCAATTGCAAATTTTTATCATAAAAGTGTGATTTTTCTATGGAAAATCTTGAAGTACTGGCTTCCCTGTAACATAACTGCTTATCAATAAGCAAGTTGTTGACTTTGAGATTATTCCAAAAATAAAAGAAAATGTGACACATTTGAAATGCCTATAGCCTGCCTCTAAACATTACATACCCCAGGTAAAGGGCAATGCTTTCTGTAAATGGAGGAAAAACTCTTGGGTATATTCTGCGTGTCAAGTATGTACTTAGGTAATGAAATCACACCAGTCACATCTAAAACCAAAGACAGAAATTTATGTAAACAAATACTTTTCGATATAATAATCTTACAGTAGAATCACAGGCCAAAAAAGAGTTTACCCATTTTTTGATCAAGTTCAAAAAATTACAAAGGAATTCAGCAGATGACAAAGAAAGGGAGAGTGCAAATGGGAACTCATTGTAGCAATAGGAAAACATATTGAAGGGGAAAAATAAAAGAGAGGATAAAGAAGTAAAACAGTATAGAGGCGGATATAAAATCAATTATAGCAAAAAAAAAAAAATAAAAAAAAAAAATATATAAAAAAATATATATTTAAATAAAATTAATCTTTCAATACCTAATTTAAAAAAAAAAAAAAAAAAAAAAAAAAATAAATTAAAAAAAAAAAAAAAATAAAAAAAAATTTAAAAAAAAAAAAAAAAAAAAACAATAAAATATTAAAAAAATAAAAATATAAAATTCAAAAAACAATAAATATTATTAATAATTATTTAATAAAAAAAAAGATATTTATTTTTTAAAAAAAAAATATTTGAAATTAAAGATAGTTATTTTTTTTTTTTTTTTTTTTTGTTAAAAAGGGGATAAAATTGGTTGGTTTGGGTGGAGAATTTAATTTTTTTTTTTAAAAAAAAAAAAAAAATCTTTATACCAACAACAAAAAAAAAAAAAACCCCCCCCCCCAAAAAAAAAAAAAAACCCCCCAAAAAAAAAAAAAAAAAAATAAAAAAAAAAAGGGAAAATAAAAAAAAAAAAAGAAAAAAAAAAATAAGAAAAAAAAAAAAAAAAAAAAGGTAAAAAATATTTAATAAGAAAAAGGGGAAAAAAAAAAAGGAAAAAAAAAAAAAAAAAAAGGAAAAAAAAAAAAAAAAAAAATTTATTTATTTTTTTTTTAAAAGGAGGAGGAAAAAAAAAAAAAAAAAAAAAAAAAAAAAAAAAAAAAAAACTGCCAAGGGGGGGGGGGGGGGGGGGGGGGGGGGGGGGGGGGGGGGGGGGGGAAAAAAACAAATACTTGTTTTTGTGAATAAGGTTTTATTGAAGTTTATCTGGAACATACATTTAGGTATTGGCCATCTATGATGCTGCATCATAATGGCATAATATAATCATTTCAACAAGCACTACTTTGCCTACAAATACTCAAGTGTTTACTATCAGACAGAAAATTGTTTCTAGCCCCCTTGATAATATCAGTTAATATTTTAAAGAAAACTTGAAGCTAAAACTAGAACTGTAGTATGTTCTATGTCATCCATATTCACAACATATCTACTTTTGGCTAAGCAAAATGTTACCATAAATATGAATGGAGGGACCAGAGCAATAGCACAGCCGGGTAGGGCATTTGCCTTGCACGCAGCCGACCCAGGTTCGATCCCCAGCATCCCATATGGTCCCCCATGCAGTGCCAAGAGTGATTCCTGAGTGCAGAGCCAGGAGTAACCCTGAGCAACACTGGGTGTGACCCAAAAAGAAAAAAAATTATAAATATGAATGGGTTACTTTATTATAAACCCCAAGTAATATCACTGTAGAAAGCAAAAAGCATGATTATGTAGCTACTTTATGACCATAGCTCAGAGAAAATACAAAGGATAGCAGGATCATGGAAGAGAAAATGATTCCAGCTTCCTAGGATCTCTGGTTTAGCTGTGCTAGACACAGGAACACCTGAAGGGTGAATAGATCTCAAGACAGGGAAGAAGACAATGACTGTATTTCAAAAATATAAGCGAAACTTTATCATAGTTCTTAATTAATACTTCTATTATTCTTTTAGTAAATTTTTGCATCTTTAATGCCCTGAAATGAGGTACCTAATAGTTTTGTGCTATTCTTTTTAGTTATGGCTTTCCTATGACATACATTATTTTGGCTAAGAGTTAGATATGACCATCACAGGAAAGTTAACGGTATGACATTAGAGTTGAGTATTTCAAATTACCCATAAAAGTTCTTTTATAGTAATCTGACACATCTGGAACAGCTGGTAGCACACATTTACTCTTTAAGTCTCAGAAATAATTAGTTATGCTGCATTTATATAAATCCTGTAATAGGAGTCTACTGAATTGACTCATGGCATTTACTTAGCAAAATAGACTCTCCAAATGTAAGCTTGAAGGACAGACTTTGAGAGTGCTTGCCAAAGATCCCTTGAAAAGCCATCAAAGAGATATTGAAGCTATATAGAACAATTTTTGCTTGTCAGCCAGTTTATTTTAGCAAGAATATATTCTCCATCAGAAATGTTTCTTGGGACTGAAGAGAAAATACAGTGGGTAACATTTCTATCTCGCATATGACTGATACAGGATTGATCCCCATCACCATAGTTCCTTGAGCATCTCCAGAAGTGATCTGTGAGCGCAGAGCCCGGAATAAGCTTTAATACAGCCCCCCACACACACCCAAGAAATACCAAAGAGAGATATTTCTTTACAATATAGAGAGTTTATTGTAAAGAAATATCTATTTCTTTATTAGTAGCTCTTGCACATCCTTTATAGGAGTACAAGAGATACTCCCACCTATTACAGGAGTAATTCTTGTACATCCTATTACAGAAGTCACTCCTATTACAGGAGTATCCCACCCGCACGGCATAGCCTGGCAGGCTACCTGTGTCATATTTGATATGCCAAAAAAAGTAACAATTATAGACCTCATTCCCATGACCTGAAGGAATAGTTTGAGGCTGTTCATGTTCCTGGAGTGAGCAGGTGCCCTTGGGATACACTAGCATGTAACAGGACATATGGAGATGTTACTGGTGCCCACTCGAGCACATCGATGATCAACGGGAAGACAAGTGATACAAGTGATACAAAGTTTAAAAGAAACTTTGACTTCAAATGTATGATTCTGACCTCATAGATATATATCCAAAGTTAGAAAGTTAGATATTCAGAGGCTAAAATTTCTCTATTAAACACACATGTGCATACATATTCTACAGTTTGAATAAAAGTAAAAAAATGTGTCATATAACTTAATGGTATTGTGTAATTGTTGTGTTGTAATATATCACTGTACCACTGACTTCCCGTTCATCATTGATTTGCTTGAGCAGGCGCCAGTAACATCTCCATATGATCTATCTCATGCAAGTAGAGCCCAAGGGCACCTGCTTGCTCCAGGAACATAAAGAGCCTAAAAACCATTCCATCAGGTCATGGGAATGAGGTCTATAATTTTTACTGGTATTTGGCATATCAAATATGACACGGGTAGCTTGCCAGGCTCTTCTGTGCTTAGAAAATTCGTATTCCAGATGCTGACTATAAGCATTATATATGTATACTTTTTTAAATGGTGCCATACAACTTCATTAGAAATATTAATATTTTTTTCAATTTTTTATCTAGATCTGTGGGAACATAAAGTTACATTGTAATAATGGTCAAACTTAGTTACTTATTTCTCATTTTTTTCACAAATATATAAATCACTGACTTTTCTTCTAATTTGTGTTGTGTTTTTAACTATTTGCATGGTTATAAATATGAAGTTGTCAGGGCTGGAGTGATAGTACAATGGGTAGGCATTTGCCTTTCCCATAGCTGACCTGGGTTCAATACCCCACATCATATACGGTCCTCCAAGACTTGCCAGGAGTGTTCCCTCAGTGCAAAGACAGGAGTAAGCCGTGAACACTACTGGGTGTGTTCTACACCCCCAAAAAAACCCCAAGTTATTGTTCTATATAGAACTTTTTTTACTACACACCATGACCTAGAAATCATACAGCTTTTGAGCTGGGATGCCTCAGTAATAAGACATGCTCAGTAACAGCAGGCTAGAACATATAGGAAGAGAACAGGAACTTGATCCACACTTTTGTGAAAATGATACTTTAAGCTGACTCTGACCTTTAGCTCTAACTCTAGGCTCTAAGTCTGACCCTTGGGACAGACTTCATTAGATGACTTTCAGCTAGGCTGGGAAATCCCTGCTCCATTCCTCCCTATCCCTCACCAGGTTTACCTTGATGTGAATTGTCTGAGCAGCCATCCCATTGGATCAACCTTGGGAAGCTTGCAGTCAACTCATTTTAAGAGTGCTTTTAAAAATTAGTTCTCCAAAACTATTGTTCACTGCCTAATCTGTGGCAGAGTCTATCCTTGATCTGGAGAAAACAGGACTAAAGTCATTTTTTTTTCATAAGAATGAACCTTATGAAGTTCATTCTAGTTCATTTATGCTTAAGTTTTGATCTTTGTTTCTTTATTTAAACATAATGGAAATGTGAGAGTGCAAAATACAAAATGAATCAAGATAGTTTATTAAGCTAGGAAAGTGGAAAGCCTGGCTTCTAACATTCAGAATAACCAAAGTAGAAAATATGACTATAAAAAAGGCTTACTGAGTTTGGCTTAAATGTCACACAATATCTGCTAATAAACAGCCTACTTCAAAATAAAATAAACACCAAGAAAAAAACGTGGATTGTTTATAAAATAGCGCATCTAGATAGTATAAACATTTATGCAAGAAGTTTGATAAGAAATGAAATGAAAGACATGAAAAATTGTATAACATAAGGTGATGCTTTACAGCTTGTGTTATACTTTACTTTGTTATGCATAAAAGTGGAGTGCATAATATTTACCTCATTGATTCCGTGTAGGAGAACTCAAACATGAAAAAGCAGATATGCAACAAATATATGCAATCAAAGAAATGGTGATTTAAAATGGGATGATTTTGCAGGAGTATTATTTCATTCCTACAGACAGCTGGGTCTCCTTAACGCTGTTGTCGTTGTATTTGTCTGCCTACTCTGTATTCAATACAGGTTACTCTAGAACACTGCTCAAAAAATATTACACTATAGGTTTCCTTTTAGTTAAGTGAAAGTGGATATTTCTCTTCAAATGTCCAAATCGTCTTCCACTTTCTCAGTGTAAAGTTGTACTTTTTTCCCTCTACTCTTGGTTCACCTAAATGTACCACACCCCCAGCAAGGAGCCCAGACACTGCAGTAACTGCTTTGGTTAATCCTTTGTCCTTGTCACCATCTTTCTTTCCATGCAATAAAGACTTTTCTTACTTGAGTTTGATTCAGTGTCATATTTTCACTTTGAATTTTCATTTGATGTCACTGACTTTAATCAAGACTTCCAAAACAATCTTAAGATTTTAAAGAGAGACATTTTTAATGCCATGGCTGAAGTGTATAGTCATAATATGTTAAATAAAATGGGGTTTCTCTAACGAATCAAGCTGAAGTTAGCTAAAATCTGTAATTCTGGGATTCTCAAGACCAGTAAATGTGTATAAAATTTATTTTACAGTCGTGAGCCAGATGGAGACAACTTAAGGAGTAGAGAGTGACTTCTGTCACCAGTGCACCTTATCAGAATCTTCTTAGGAAACTTCCTTTTGGAACTCTAATATTTGATTGGAATAGCTCCCAGATTTTGATATATTAATATGAGGAGATTTAGTCAGAATTGTGGAACTATTTTTGTAATGTACAAGCATACTGGTCTGGAAAAAAGTCATTTTAATACAATCCTCTTAAGACCACCGTATTTGCAAGTAGCACCCCAGCTCAATGGAATAGATTTTTTTTCTGTTTATTCTTTTAAAGGCTCACAGAAATAGAAAAGCCATGTGAGATTTCTTGGTGCAATTTCTTCAAATATTGAAGTCTCAAATTTAGGAGACAATATAAAAGAAGGAAAAGGAGGAATATATTGTGCTGATTAGGTAACAAATTGAAAAACTATCAAGCAGGTCTGCTTTGGAGAATGAAGCTGTAGCAGTGGGAAATAAAACCTTATGTAAATCACTGATAAAATTAATACATTTTAAAGGTTGTGAGAGCAAAACTGCTGAATCCTATAGTTTGTCATCAGTAAATTAAAAACAAAATCACTAATTTAATTTATATGAATTACCAGTTGACTTCTAGTATATGGAGTAAGAAGAAGTAATGCTATTTTTTTATGGGTTGAAAATGAGATATTTTATTTTCAAAATGGCAACAAGACAAGAAAGGAAGTTTGTTCAGAAACCACACAACCTTTTAGTTATAGTAATTTATTGACTTCTAACAGTGAAATTCTTCCTGGATTTTATTTGCATTTTTTTTCCCTTCAAACCTAACTCAGATGAAGTGTGGGAAAGCAATAGACCTATCTTAAGACTGGGTTTGGGTTTGACTCAAGGGAAGATTTCAAGCCCAGCTAAAGTGAGTTCAATAAGTTTAGCCAAGATAACTCTCTGCAATCTAGTTTCTTATCCTTAAACTTGATAAGAGGAATAAAAGGCGCCCCCTCCATGTTTTTCATGTTTCATGATATTTGAACATACAAAATTGACTTAACAAAAAAAAAACTCATCACAGTATCTGGAATAGAAGAATAAGTTCAAAATCTGAATCCTCAGCAAAAATTAGATTGCTTTTTCCAAATAGTTATTTCGTAGGTAATGAAATGGAGACTCAGAACAATGTGAATTACTGGAAGTTTTGTTGATATAATAGAGTCTAACCTTGAGGCTATGTCTTGAAGCCAGATATTCTGAACTTTAATTAATCACAAAATTAAAATATCTTTTTGGTACAGGGACCTTTTCCTGCATACACTTAATTTCCTCATAGAGCACACACACAACACATGCAAATTCACTTGAATTTCTGGGTCCTTCGATGGATAATATTTGCAACCATAATCTCACATTGTAGTTAATTGGGAAAAAAAACATACTGTTTAGCAAAGACTACTTTCTCTTAGAATCTTAGTTTCCTCCAAATGCATCCCATGAGATATAACATGTTTAATAACCTTCTTGGCTGAGAGGGTGGGGACAATTGTAAGACAAATAAATTACAAAGTGGATTCTTTATAACTGCTCAGATACCTGCTAAAAGTTTCCCAGCATCTCTGAAAAATAATTTTTTATTTATTTGTTGAGAAAAGAAGTATTATCATGTAATCAGGACTAACAGAGAATGAAGAATAATTTTATAAAACATTTCAAATGTCAACTTAAGAAGTGTCAGAATTTATTTAAAGTATATGTATAAATAATCGTATGTGTGTCTGATTGGTAGTATGAATCTGTGCTTTTCTGGTCACATCTCTGATGCCTAACTCTCTTGATTCCTCTTGTCACATTTTACATATGATTTTTTGGACTGTTGGAAATATGCAATATGCCATAGACCATTGACTATGCAGTCCCAGTTTCATTATGTAATAGATATAAGTTGGAAGGTACAATCCCCCTTTTGGGGGAAAGGGGGCTCAAGTCATATCCTGCACTGCTCATGACTTACTTCTTACTCTGTGCTTGGAGATTTTTCCTGGGAGTGCTCATGGAATCATATGAAAGATCGAACCAAATTTGGCCATGTTCAAGGCAAGTGCTATGTCCTTGTACTGTCTTGGCCCCAAACTTCTTCCTTTTCATTTTTATTATTTAACAAATGCATCTTTATTGATTGAGGTACTGTGAGTTAGAATACTGCTAATAATGGTTTCATGTCTACATGATTCCAACACTTCAGCTGTCATCTGAGTATCCCCTCCCCCAAGATTGTGAAGGCCCCTGCTTTTTATCCTTCCACCGCTGACCCCTTGCAAACTGCGTTCTGTGGAGTTTGCAGTGAGTCCCAATCTGTTATCTTTAGTTCTTCCTTGCTACCTTGCTGTGTGTCTTTAAGTCCTACATATGAGAGACACACTCTTTTTTCAAAGACAAGTTACTTTGGTTTGATCAAATCAAGCATAGATTGGAACACCAGTTTCCTGTTGCCTTTAATCTATCTCTGTTTTTCATCACAGTATCATTTGTGTACCAGAATTATATGTAGAGCAGTATGCAGGCACTGGAATCTGGGAAGCTATCATGAAGTCTCATATCTAACTCATATATATATAATATACTATAAATAATATAAATATATATGTTATCCAAATGAAATTATAAACTTTCTCTTGCTCATAGTTTGATCACCTGTGTCATAGAAACAAAAATCTCTATGATATGCTATTGCTTTGAAAATGAATAGGTTTAGCCCAGTTTATGCTTCAAAATAGTAAGCACACAGGCCAGGGAATATGGCCTGATGGTAGAATAATTGCATGTGAAATTTGACTAGCAACTTACCTCTCAGTTAAAACAATAATTTTAGAAAAGGAAGCCCTGAAATGGCAGAAGAGAATGCTGGAAAGCAGCCTCTTAAAAAAAAAGTCATCTCCAATAAAAAAGAAATAATTTGAGACTTTTATCATACTATGTTAAAATAATAGTAATAATATACTATAATTATTTCTCTAACACTGAAATAATAATAGTATATAAGGTCATATAGTATCAACCACTCCGGGTCCTCTATTCATTTAGACATTTTTCATAAACATCTTATTCATACCACATTATATTGGGTACCAGAAAATCTACTAAATATCAGAAAAGGATACAGTTATACATCCTCAAAATTATGTAAAATTTTGTTGAAAGATGACTTTTTAAAAAAATTAATACTTTGTATGATCTTTGCTAAGATCGGATGATGAAGATCGCCAGTAAGTGTGATAAAGCTGTGGGGGTAGGGATAAAATACTATGTATTGACCTTACATTGCACTAGACTAACCCAGGTTTGAGTCCCAGCACCCCAAATTGTCTCCAGAGCATGTCAGGCGTGCTTCTTGAAATGGAGTAAACACAGCCAAGAGCAAGGCATAAACACCACAGGTGTGGGCACAAACCAAAAACAAAAACAAAACAAAACAAAGAGCGTTTAAACTGTTTTTGTAATGGAGAGCTTAGGTGAAGCCCTATTTCTAGGAAGAGGCAATTCACATCTTATTTTATGAGTAGACATAGTCCAGATGAAGTTGGCTAACACACCATTCAAAGCAATGAAAGGAAAACATACAGTAGGAAAATGGTATGACATATTACACAGAGAGATGTATGGGTCGTTCAATGCAGCTAAAATCCAAGATTTATACAGGTGAAAGAAATCTTGTAACAAAAGGAGATTCACTGCCTATTAGGAATAGCTTACATACTCTATCAGGTACTGCACACCTCGGGCCAGAGACCTTGATATGTCACTGAAGAACCACATATTAAGAGATTATTTCTTGACAAATCTATTTCATATATATAATTCAAGATTTTTAATGAAGTATGGAGTAGAAATAGTGAAAATTGAAAAAAATGAAGAACAATCAGAAGGGATGAAAGGGGGATTGGAGCTGACCTCAAGATATCTGGAATGTGTTGGTTCCAAGATTGATTAAAGATAATTAGAGGTTGATTGGTTTCGTGATCTGTAGTTCTTAGGTGTGTGAATATACTACACAAAAGAGAAATGAAAGCAGAGGATAAGAGTGTAAAAAGATATTGAACATGCGGCTCATTAGCATTGCTTGTTAAAGTGCTAGTAGAGGACCAGCCCCAGGGGAACAGACCTGAAGTAGGGGTACTCGAGGATGAAGAAAAGGGGCTGAAAATAAGAGCAAAAGAGTGGGATTAGGGGTCTAACATCCTCATGGACTGAGAGCCCTACTCTCTATGAACAGTGCTTATTGCTATGCTCCAATAATCATTAAAAGGAGAACAAACATTCTTTGAACAAGTGCCTAAAAAGTCTTGACCTATCCGGCTTAGACTATTACTTATCTGAGGGTGATAGTTATCTGGAATACACAAAAATATAAGAGGCTTTCTTAAGAGGAAATTCATTGGTGAAGGGAAACAAAAATAGAGCAGAGAGCACCCCCACCGGGATTGGCACCCCAGGGCAGCATTCCATTTCTGGATTCCAGCATTCTGGACTCTTTCTCCCAACAAAAAAATAAGGGGTTGGAGGGCTAGCTCAGGGGTCAAGGGCACGTTTTCTGTCCCTATAACCAAATGGATTCCCTAGAAACAACGATTATGGTCCTGGTGTCACCAGGGCTCCAATGGGGTAGCCCGGTGTCCCCAAACACTACTTTCCCTAAGCAGCAGGACACTGCCAGAAATAAGCAATGGTTCCTCTAGCCCATTTAGCAGAGGGTCACTGGGGGGTTCTCTAGCTCTCTGAAGCACAACTTGGGATGCCCTAATCAAAATCAAAATCTCTGTTCTGTACCAGAGAGATGGTACAGAAGTTAAGTGTTGGCCCTACATGAAGCTAACCCTGATTTGATCCCTACACCACCTTTAGGGCCCTGAATACCACCAGGAGAAAGACCAGAGTGGAGAATTAGGTATAAGCCCTGAGTACTGCTGGGTGAGCCCAAACACTGAAACAAAGATATAATTATTTAAAATTTGATTTTTAGATTAAAAACTTAAAAAACATAAAAAAGACAGCTGCAGATTGATGCAGCTAACTCTATGCAAAAAGAAAATGACAGTTGCATTAAAATGCCCTATAGATCCCTCCACATCTCTAAAGAGGGGTAAAGTGTAGAACAGGTTGGGCAATGGCAGGATTTAGATTTCATCTTTTGCATGTCTCTGAATACGTGAGTCATGATACTCTGCTCACCCTTCTAAACAGCTATCAAAAAATTATGTGGCATCAACTACTGCAGGGAGAGGTTTCTGCCAGCTTCATGGAGCTTGTTCAACTCCGTATGATTAGGAAGATCACTGGAGGGTTATGGTAGTATTTTGTTTAATGAAACATCTACATCCCCTAGGCAACTCCTCGTCTCTGTGTCACTGACAGGCAGGTTCCAACAATATCTCACACCTCAGGTGGTTGAACTCTGCTCTCCTAGTCAGCGTCCAAACTAACTTCTAAAGGAAAACAAAACAAAGCATAAAACCGTGTGGAACTGGCAGATTTCACACATAGGCATAAGCTCGTCTGCTCTGACTCTGGTTTGGGGCTACAGACCTCCTGAGACTAAGGATGCCTGGTTCATACCAGAACACATGCTACAGAATGCGGAGGCTGCCACTGGATCTTAAAAATTTGACTTCTGTGGCTTGGTAAACAGACTAATGCCCCTTTCCCCAAGAAGCTGATGTCTTAGACCTTAAGCCTAAGAATGTCATTTTGTATTGCAGAGGAAAATTCAGCCTGCCCATTATCCTGGAGTCTCTGGCAGCCTCTGACATAATCATGAGTTTGTAAAATTAAAGGAACTGAACAGAAGAGGAGGTCAGAAGGGTGCAATTTGAGAACTCAGCTTTGAAAACGAGAGAAGGAACATGCGAGCCACAGAATATGGGCAGCCGCTCACAACTGGAAAAGGCTTAAAATTGGTTTCTCCTGAAAAGTCCTGATGACATAGACTTTCACCTATGTTCTATAGAACTGTAAAACAATTCATGTGTATTGTTCACACCTGTAATAATTACAACGTCATATACGATTAATGAACCAGGGGGCAAAGCGATATTACAGTGGCCTTGCACTCGGCTGACGTGGGTTCAATCCTCAGTGTCCACATGTTCCCGAGCACCACCAAGAGTAATTCCTGAGTGCAGAGCCTGGATTAACTCCTGAGCATCGCCAGGTGTGACCCCAAAAAACAAACGAAACAAAAACAAGGTTACCAAACCTGCCAACACCCTCAACAGGTTGCCTATCACAGCTCATTGTGAAGGAGCTGATGACCCTTAGGATAACCTTACAACAGGTAGAAAGAGATTTGGTGGGTAGGCTATTCTTACTCTTCACAGTATATACTGACCGAATTATCTGTGGTCTTTGGAAGCAAACTGTGAAAGTGCCTTTTCTAAAAAGCTGTGCTCTAGCATTTTTCATATTCTTTCTAATATTCTTTTGCTGTTTGCTCCATTTATGCTTCTCTGAGACACCTAAAGAGTCTTTAGAAAGAGTGTGCAAGGATTTGTCTCATTCATGATGTTCTCTAAAGAACTTGGGAAATTAATGACCACTGCCATGCTTGCAGATAACTTGGTGAGTCCACCTAAGAGTAAATGTAGAGGGAATCTGAATGGCAAGTGGTCGATTCCCTGAGGAACCACCATTTAAGAGCTGGATGGTACAATCAGAGTCTGAAGGAAGCCAGGTACCGGGAATCTGACCTTAAGAGTGACCAATGTTTTAACCCCAGGGAAGAGAAACTGAGATAATAGTCACTGGAATTAGAAGTGCAGCTATGAGCTTAGTGAACCTAAATAAGGGGAGAAGTGACATTTTCAAAAGTAACACCCAGAATATCATTGCTGTCCTTGGCCAAAGGCAGAGATAAATCAGTTCACCAGGGGATTAGACTCAGATCGGGAAAGACAAAATACAGTAAGCAGCATTGATAGCTCTTTCAGTAAGTTGGTAATGAAAACAAGGAGAGGCCACACTAGAGCACAAAAGCCATATTGAGTGGATTTTTAATTGACTTTATTTTTATTTGTTTTACAATAGGAGGAAACCTGATGGTGCTTGTGTCCTAAGGATACTGAACAGCAGAGAGGGCAATAATAGATGGGGATGCAGTACAGACAACACCACTAACAGAAAATAGTTTCCTTGTTTTCCTCCTTTGAACACTGTCACAAATGCAGAAATATTTTTCTCTCTCATTCCTAATATTAGCAATCTGGTTACAATACCTATCCGGCAGTTGTATTTCTAAGTGAGTCAGACAACACTGTGATTTGGGGTCACTGCTGGCTCTTCAAAGAACGATGTGACCTGTGGGCTTCTTCCTTTAGTCTCTTAGCATAAAACAAAGTGAGATCTCAAACCCAACTCAGTACCTAAAAACCAACCAGTTTCCAGATGTACCTATAGGTCTAGAATGGAATATGTTTCTTCTATGTCTGTGAGTCTTTGAAAATCTCCTGTGGACTGTCCCAAGGGAAGCAGTCATAAATACTGACTAGTCAAGGTAGCTCTTCTATTTAGTGCTCCTTTCCCTTCATGCTTCCTGAAACTTCACACACACACACACACACACACACACACAAATAGGTGACTAGAAAAGCTGCACAGTTCTCCTTTTTTACAAGAATCATATTTTCGATGATTGAAGGACTTTTTTTTTAAATAATAGCTGAGCAAAATAGTTTTATTTTTCATATAAAGAAATTGAGTCATAAAAATACTTAAGAGCATAGCAATGGTAAATTATATTTATATTATGTTTTCATATAAATTAACTCATTTGATCCTTTGAGAGATTTTGGAAGAAGGGAAACAACAGAAAAAGTAATGGGAAAGAATGGATTGATATTTTTACCTTAAGTGTATTCTGCCTTTTAATTCCATCTATAAACTCGGTGTATTCATCGTGCTTTTGCTTCTGCTGGTTGAAAATACATTGTTTCCAGGTTACAGGTAAGGAAATAAGATTATGAAGTGTAAAAGGATATGCTTAATACCTGAGAAATAGCCTAGGTCGAAAATTTATGTCAAAATTGATCTCAGGATTCCTCTCTCAAATATTTTTTTTTCTTTTCAATTATGTTTCTAACATTTTACGCTATCATGTAGCTTGACTTTCTTGGCTTAATTAATTGTTATGACAACTCTGTATGATGAAGGAAACACCAAAGAAGCTAAAAGCTTACATTGTTGACATCTCAGCCCTTAAAGCAACAACTGGCCTCTGAGTGTCCTAGTCCCATACAAGTTGACTCATTCATACTGCACATAGGAATTATCTGCAGCACTATGCCTCTTCCCTGTCCCAAATTAATTGACTCATCTCTGATGCTGAAGGGTAACTATGTTCTTAAAAACTTTCCAGGTGACTCTTACAGCCTATGTTGTAAATCTCTGCAAGATATCTCTACCTTCCCTGTTCTTCATTTTTGTTGCACACAACCTGACTACGTCGTACACACTGTTAGCTTACCTTCTTGTAACATTATGAAGTCATGTATGATGCATGGCATTTTTAGCCTCTCACTGAACCAAAACAGTACTGCTGTGTATACAGGTGTCCTGAAATACAAGTTCCTGGAGCCCTATCAGCAAGAACAAAATAAGAATATCTACAGTCTTACACTCCTCAGAAGCAGTCATCACAATGCATGGGTAAAATACAGAGGAATAAATACTAGAAATATAATACCTTTGTTTTAATTGCTGCTGGAGGTGGCTACATCCTGAGCAGATACTTCGTTGCAGGGTGAGACTCACTCAGAAGCAGAAGAAGCCAGAGCTTGCTGTCTCTTCTGCCAGAGCCTCTGTATTATTGCTGGTATCCATGTGTAACAGATAGTATTGTGCACTGAGCTGGAAGATAATAAATAGATGTGAGATGATGATTTACAGAAGGGTGCTTAGAACTCCTTGAACCAGCAGGAGAAGAAAATGGTTTTGAGACAAGGTTGTATTGTCAAACTCAAATTTCCTTTTTCTCCAGAGGGCAATTTCTCAAAGACATAGCTTGTGTTCTGCTTTATCATCGGGAAATGTGGTGGTTAATTGCTAGAATGCCTGATCCACAAATCTCTGTCACATTTTTTCTTCCCTTTGGTTGACTTTTTTTTTAACATTCTCATTAAAACTGCCTGTACTGTAGGCATTTTTATGTAACTATGTCTACTTCCTTTTAAAATCCTTTCATATCTAGCTCCATCTCCTGGGGACTGGAGAAGAGGTTAAAGTACTTAACTTGCTTGCTGCTGACCCCGATTCAAATCACAGCACTACACACGACCTCCTAAGCATCACCAGGGGTGACCCCTGAGCACTGTGGGGTGTGTCCCCAAACAAAGCAGACTCCTTCCATATGTGTGTTACTGTGGCTTAATGAAATTGTAAGCTTAGCTAAAATCTGTGCAATTTGAGATCTTAACAAAAACAATATAAAAACTTAAATGGAACCTGAAAATACCATCAAATTCCTTGCATGATTTCTTATGACACTGTTGTTTTGTTCCTTGTATTTCTTCTCAACAAAGAAAGAAGCAATTCTAGAGAAAGTGATGGTGATAGATATGTTAAAGTGATTAATGATATTGTTATCTTGATGGCTCATCTGTAGCAAATGAAAAATTGTTTACTTATCCAAGACTATGCTTTTTATCATTCTAATATTAAATAATCACAAGATGAAAGTACTAACTAACATTGCCAAAAAAATGGAAAGTGATTTATTTAAGGACTCATCTTTCACCAGATGTTCCATGGGAAAAAAAAATGAGTTGCTGTTAAAGGTGGATTTTATATAGACCAAAAAACTAGCCTTTGCCTTTATTTCAGGGACCCATTAGTTTAACATAAAAATTAAATGTACTCTCTAGATAGTCATGTTAATGACCACAAATCCCAGCTCTACTATTTGTTAGCCCTGAGACCTTAGGATAGGTTATATAAGATTTTGTACCTCAGTTTCCTCATTTGTAAAATGAGAATAAAATAAGTACATTCCAAATAGAAATGATGTAAAGCTTTATATGTCTAAGTCTGTGCTCCACAAATTTGAACTATTATTATTAACATTTATCTTATTATTATTAACATTTATCTTCTTGTCAGTCTTTTGTATTCAGAAGACTTTGAATAAGATATATACCTTCATGGTCAAACATAAGTATGAGCCAACTGATTTATTTCTCTGACAATTCCACCAATTTATCACCCAAGGGAAGAGATATACTAGATTAGAGAAAAAGCAAGTCAAGCTGTGTTGAAGCAGTAGTATGATTACTTGCTCTAGGGCTTTGCTTCCTTATAAAAAAAAGCAAACAAAAAAAAAAAAACAGTATAGTGCAGGAGAGAGCCTGGGTGTCAGACTAACATGCATTTGAGAATAAGCCCTGTATCCTGGAAATATGGTGAGAACAGCAAACTAGTTAACTTCCAATTTTCAATTCACTTTCATTAAAAAATCTGTAGGGATTTAAGTGTCACTATATATCAAATATTTATCTGTATGTTAGCACGTATCGATGGTTTTTTATTGGGGAGTGATCAGGGGTTACTACTGACTTCTGTCAGAAATCGCTCCTAGCAGAGCTTGGGAACTATAAGTGGTATTGGGGACCGAGCCCAGGTTGTCAGCGTGCAAGACAAGTCTCCTAGGACCCAAATATTATTCTGAACCTTATTATTTTTTTTGTTGTTGTGAAAAGTATAAAAATTTAGGAAGACTGAGCAGTGAGGTTAGGGAGAGATAAGGAGCCACAGTATGAATATAGGACATTTCGGGATAATTTAGAAGAGGGAAGTAGCCAAGTCTTTAAATGCCAACTATCACTTTAGCAAACTGCCAGCTGCCACATTGATTTAATGAGTCAGCAAGTATTACTGAGTCTCTGCTATAGGCTGAGCACGTTTCCAGGTGCCAGATTTAAATCAGCAAACAGTCTAGAGCTTCAATTCAGCAGGGACCCAACAGTAAGCAAATAAGTGAGACTGATAGTTTCAGACTGTGAAAGGAGGGCAGATGAGATGAAGTCTTGGTTAAGAGAATTCCACCCGGAAGTTCCTGCCCTGATGAAGCCTTACATTTTAAATGATGTGGTCCTGCATCCAGACTTGTGTGCTAGTTACGTATACTGAGTCACACCGAGAGAGTAGCAGAGCCCACAGAAAGAAGTTTATAGTCCAGGCCTGGGGTCCGGACACCCAGTGCTGCCTGAAGTCATGGGAAGATTTAAAGCTGAGGAAAGATACAAAATCATTTGTCGTAAATTCAAAAAAATCACCAACATGGGGCCTTATAGAGTTTACAAACATTATGGATACCTCTTTCTTCTTTACAGCCAAAGAATGAAGAAATCGATGTATAGATATTGCTTTCCCAGCTTTAGAAATGAGAGCGCTAAAATTTGGAGTCCAAGTTCCGCCTGTTGATTGCATCATCCAAGAGTGTCAAATTAGCTAATGGCAGGGATGCAAACTTCAGTCTAAGTTTGGGAATTCTAATCCTGAGCTTACTCTGTTGAAGGAAATTCATCACACAGGACTTAACAATAAGCTTTATTCTATTATTAAAAATGTTTTGATTATTTGTATCCTGCTTGTTTTTCACACCTGGTGATTTTTGTTTCATTCCTATTAGGTTCTGCCAACAAAGGGTAAACTAAGGGTAAACTCTTTGTATATATGTGTATTAGGTTTCTATAAGTGTAATAACTGCAGCATTACCAGAGTCACAGGAAGCATAAATAGGATTTGACACCCTCTTCCCCTCTCCTTTGTGGCACTGCAGAAGCCAGTGAGAGGTTCAGATGACAGAACCTCTGTCTGAAGCCAGTGAGAGGTTCGGAGAACCTCTGTCTGAAGCCAGTGAGAGGTTCAGAGGACAGAACCTCTGTCTGAAGCCAGTGAGAGGTTCAGAGGACAGAACCGTTTTATCAACACCTATGAAGCTCCATAGGCCCTTACACACCATTTTGACTAACTATGCTTCATATTAAAATAATGGGCACTGTGAATTTTCCTATATGTTAATCCACGCATTTGTGATTCAGTATTCAAACGATTTGCAACTTTCCACATTTGCAGACCCCAAATGCACAGAATCCAGAATGACAGCAGTCAAGGAAAGTGTTACGTATATGCTCTGACCAGACAAATAAGAAGAATGTCTTAGAATTTAATGAGAGGCAGAAGGAACCACTGATTTCTTTTAAGAATGTTGAATTGACAGGACTAGTGATGGCACTTGTAGTTTTTTTTAGCAACAGACGGTAGATATACTGGCATAATGGTGAAGAGCTGAGAAAAATTGAGCTGTTTTAATCAAATGGCGTAAAGAAAATTTTCATTAACTGCATATATTGTGAGAACTAATTTTTCCTGTTTGTTAGGAAGATGGAAGCATGCACTGGAAACAGTAATTCTAATTATTACTGTAAGTGGGAGTTTTTGGCACAAGGTCAAGAAATAATAGGAGAATGTGTGAATCTCACTATTGAGCTGCAGTAAGCCTAATCATTTGAATAAAGCCAGTTGTTTTTTCTTGGACCATCTCTGGGCTGTCCAGTGTTCTGGATGAATCTAACACAATCAGGCTGCTCTCTGGTGTATAACCAGTTCCTGCTGACTCAGGCAACTTGCTTTCCTCTGCCATTTATTAAAATGAAACATTCATATTAAAACCCCATTTTTTAGTAATGAACAAATATACATTAGTAATGACATTATTAAAAATATTTTGTTTAAAATGAACTTTCACACTAGCGTGTTGCAGAGTAACACAAACAATCTATTGAATTTCACTGGAGATGGTTTTAAAAGCTTGCAAATCTTTCTGGCACTATTACAGAAGAGGATTTGATATGTGTTTCAGGAGACAATCTAAGTTTTTATGGGCATGAAAAATGAATACTGTTTCCACTACTCCACACAGAAAATAATGTATAATTCATGATTTTTCATTAACATGCAAATGTGAAATAGTGTCTTCTATGTTTGCATCTACTAATAATCTATTAAATATTTAGAAGCATAGTAGAGAATACTAAAAATTTGATCTGATTATTGTTTAAGTAGGTTTTCCCCTCATTTTTTACCTTTCTATATATTTACATATGTAAAATGTAGGAGAAACAGAAAATCAATTCAGTATGTGGCATTTGTGAACAGGACAATAAGTCTAATGTTTATATAGTTATTAGAAATTTCAGTAGCATTATATAGTGTCAATTGACCAACCATGCCACCAACCACGTGAAACTGAGATTATTCCCATTACATGAATCAAAATGCTAAGATAATGATACTCTTAAAAAAATGGAACACAGCCGGTCATTATTCCAAGTTTCTTGATTTATAATTTGTTGTGTCTCAGAAACATAAGTCACTTCATGTATATATCTTAGTGTGCCAAGTACTTGATAATTGTTGTTGCCTAAGATCTTTTATACAGCATGCCCTAGCTGAAAGATCTGAAAATTTCAGTACACTTTCTAAGATGGTGCGATTCTTTTTGTTTTTTTTCCACAAACATTCATTGAGCAACACACATACTCCTGTGAGTTCAGCATTCCATAATAGAATGAAAAAGAACCTTGGATAAAACCATATTAGTCATTAAAGGTAGAACTTTGGAGTCCAAAGACACTTTGTGAAATTTCCTTTCAGGAAATTGCTGTGATGAAAGAAATATTGTATGAGTGCCATTAGAGACGCACAGAAGTGCACTATTCTTGAATAGAGGGATGATTCTTTCTGGTATTGAATTATCTGGGCAGACTTCACAGAAGACTTATGGATCCATGATGCAGTTTAAAGAACCCATTGAAGTAGTTTTTAGTTTAATTCCCAAAGCCATGTAAGAAACTAGAGAGGAACATGATTAGATGGTCAACAAAATATTTCCTAGTAAGGGCTCAAATTATCAAGAAAAAGAGTAATTGAAATATAAAACATAATTAAAATGTCTGATTCACTCTTCTGGGCAGGTTCTTATACTTCAACTCTGGGTATTCTCAATCAATAAGGCATCAAATATGTGACAGTAACTCATATTTAATCAAGATATGGCAAAACTCTTTATGTATTCTTTATTGTTAAGTTTCAGTAGAAATACAATGTTATCATTGCTTTCAATATTGTGTTATGGAATCAGTCTGATTCCATTAGGTGACTTGAAAAACATTTTTTTAAAAGCAAAATTATTCTTACATTTTATTTTAATGACACGGTAATGCCTATGCCTTCGAGAAATCTGTAGCTCAATTAAAATCTCCATGAATGCATTAGGAGCAATATTTAGGGGAAGTAAAACTAAGAACTAGGCTGTCTTTCCTCAGTACTCTCTTCCTCAAGCCTAGTCAATTATTCTTTTGGATAACACAAGGCTGGTTTTCATTACAAATATTATAAATTTTAAAATTATTATTGTAAATTATCTAAGTAAAATATTAGAAAAGTGATAGAGAAATAACTAGAAAGATAATGCCAAGGAGAACCATCACAATATTTTTTAAATCATCTCAGAATATATTGTTAATATGATTCAGAAATGGAGTAATCAGGCTAAGATGGAAAACACAAAAAGCCATATAGTGCTTGCTATACAGATAGTGTTGCCAATTCCATCAGGTCTACTGCCCCATCTCCTGTTTTTTGTAATCCTCTTTAATAGAATGCTGGCTCAGAGACATCATTTTTCCTTGACTGGTGAATAATCTATGCCCCCGGTTTATTTTGCTGAGCACATTTTTAATGCTTTCATATCCTATATCATAAGGATGCCTCCATGTTACATTATTCTCTCAGGATGTTCTATCACATCCTCAGGCACCATTTTTTACTTTACTGCATACTTAAGAATTTGTCCTGAGTTTGGAAAGTGTTTGATCTGCCCACTAGCTTGAATCTAGTCACATGAATCCTTAATCCTTAGTACTGATGTAAAAGTGGCCCTTGAACGCTTTCCTGCTCCTATATTTTGACTTGTTTTTTTTTGGGGGTTGAGGGATGATTGCTCCACAGTCAGTGATTCTCAGGACTTACTCCTTTCTTTATGCCCAGGAATCACCCTTGACACTGCTCACAGGACCATATAGTGTCAATTTGGCAGTGAGCAAGCATACTCCCTGACGTACTCTTTCCAATCCTGGTATTATTTCTTGTATAGTCATGGTAACTGATTCCTCTGAAGTTTACTCTCTTACCTTTATAAGATTCTTAAAAGTATCACATCATATTTAATTAGGGTCAGACAAGTAAGCCAATTATAATGGCTTTAATAAAATAAGTATTGTAGTGAGTTACTTTAGTTTTATGAATTTTTATACTTTGCTGATATGAACTTTTGTTCATATTAACAATACTTAATTAAATATCCCAAATGCTTTAGCTTTGGTGTTTACTTGTACGAGTAATTTTCAGTTATACATGATAATAGTTACATAATTCAAGTCTTACCTAGAAAAGAATGATTCCAAGATACCTAGGTAGTGGACTAGATAGTCTTATTTCAATGACATAAAAGTGGATAATTTTTATGACCAGGAATAGTTGTTTAAAAAGCACAAAATATAAGCGCTATCTGAAACATTCATGACAAATATGTCAAACTCTTCTTATGAATAAAATCTTGCAAACAAAAGTATGACATAAGAATTAGTTTCCTTGACTTTACTAAGACTGTATCTGTTCTTCAATTTTCCCATGCAAAATCAATAAAAAGTATTTTCAAGTGCAAACAGCAGGTAGAGATCAGTTAGCTTGTCAACTTGTTTAAAATATTCCAAAACATCGTAATTTACTGATCAGATAACTATTTCCATACTACCTCTTGAAGATTCAATTCGGGGGTATATAGTAAAATAAATAGTAAAGTATAAAACTGTATAAGTCAATAAATTTCTGAAAATTCTGTTACTAGCAGTCACATTTACATCAGATTTTGTGGAATTAAAGAGGAATCTGTGGAATCAGTAACAGATCACCCAAGAAGCTTTTTCTAGGCTGTGGCAACCGTAGTGAAGGGCTTCTTTCGTGCCGAGTTAATGTATAGAGGAGGGAGGAAGTATGGATATTCAGAGTTATTACATGTAAGATAAGTGCAACCCTGTATATCTATGGAATCCGTGTACGTGTTGAGGAAAAGTAGGCGGATGGGTTTAAAGAAATGTTTTTGCTTATTTTAGATACATACATAACAAAGCACTTATTTTACAAATTTGTGTGATACTAAATTTTATGTGAAGTAGTGGTCATCTAAGGATATGCAGAGAGATCTTACAGAGAAATTCATAGTGTCTTATGAACATGGAGAGAAACAGGAGAACACGCTTAGTGGCAATAATGCTGAAAAGAGTTAGTACTCTGCTACTGGAGCTCAAACTTAGAACCTCACACATGGAAGGCATCTGCCACACTACTTGGACTATCTCCCAGCCCCTCAGCAATTGTTTAAAAATGACATTTAAAATTTTTATTATCATAGTGTTTTGCGGACACTTTTAATGTGTAGACTATGATGACTTAGTACTTCCAAGAGAACATAGATAAATATATTGATAAGTATAAAAATGTCACTTGTCACTTGTCTTCTCATTGATCATTGATTTGCTCGAGCAGATGCCAGTAACATCTCCATTCGTTGGGAATGAGGTCATTACTGTTACTGTTTTTGGCATATCGAATACAACACGGGTAGCTTGCCAGGCTCTGCCGTGGCTCTGACTTTGTCCCAGGGGGCCCACTCTCTTTCTATGTCAGACCATCAACAAACCAGGACCCACAGGGTAGGGCCCTGGGTATAGACAAGTCTGTCTCCTGTCTGCCACCTGTAGACACAGTTGGGCATGGCAGCCACACCTGCAACACCTTGAGGGCAGAGGTATTAAAATAAGCGTTGAAAACAGCAATAATTGATAATAATCTATAACAAGATTAATAATATTAGATAAATTGAAGTATGTTAATCTTTTAAAAACATTCCAAAGAGATAAAAAAGATTGCCAATGTGCCCAAAATAGGGTCACCAAAATAATTAAAAAAAAAGAACAGTACCAAAAATTGTTGGAAATGATATCAGACTAGAACTGAGCATTGAATGTAGTCAATGGAATATACCACGATAACCTCCTAAGGTATGTATTATAAACCACAATGTGTAAGAGAAGGAAAAGAGAGAGTGAGTTAGAGAGAGAGAGAGAGAGAGAGAGAGAGAGGAGGCAAAAGTGCCTGCTATAGAGGCAGGCTGGAGGAGAGGGAAGGAATCAAGGGACATCGCTGTCGGGAAATGGGCACTGGTGGTGGGATGGGTGCTGGAACACTGTATGTCTGAAACCCAAACATTAAATTAACATCTTTGTAATTGTATATCTCACAGTGGTATAATAAAAATTTTAAATAAAAATACATATATAAAAAAGACCACCCCCTCCTCACTCCACGGGCGCCGCCATTTTCCACTTTTGGACTTCCCTCTCGTCAGAACTCCACCCAGCAGACCAGCCCATCACAGCCCGGCTCACTTTCGGCCGCATGCGGCCACGCAGTTCATCAATAAATGCTTTATTTGGAGGTGTTTAAAAGAGTTTGCCTCCTGCTCGGCAAGCCTGGCAAGCTTCTCGTGTTGTATATGATATGCCAAATTCCAGTAACAATTATATTAGGTCACTCCCATGACCTAATATAATGGTTTGAGGCTCTTTATGTTCCTGTAGCAAGCCGATGCCCCTGGCTCTACTGGCATGAGACAGGACATATGGAGATATTACTGGTGCCCGCTCTAGCAAATAGATGATCAACGGGAAGATCGTGATCATGATATAAAAAAAGAAAAAGAAAAAAGAAAAGTCACTGTAAGAGAGAAGAGCATGAGAAGCAGGAATTCAGATGCTCATCCAACCAATTCCAGCTCTTACCTCCCCCAGCAGCATCCTCGTGATAGCCCCAGAATAAGGTCTGTCTTACTGACTCTCCTGAGCACTATAGGGGCCAGACAGGTTGGTCTATAAATGAACAATTCTCATCCTATAGTCCAAGGGGAAGGCACTTGCCTTGCAGACAGCTGACCCAGGTTCAATCCCCAGCATCCAACATGGATGGAGCACTGTGGGGAGTGATTCCTGAGTGCAGAGCCACAAGGAACCTACCTGAGCATGCTGGGTTTGGCCCCAAACAGAAACTATTCTCATCCATATAGATCATATGAAGGAGAGTGAACCAATGAGCACATCTAAAGAGTGTCTAGCCCCACAGCCCAGGACCTGGGCGTAATTGCCTCTTTCCAGTCAGTGCAGTGAAGGACACTGGATTGCTTCAGGGTCTGTAAGTCTCAGTAAATCCTATAGTCGGGAAGGTTCTCAGAGAACCATTTAGTTGCTTTATAGCCGTGGAAAGGACAGAAAAGGGCAAGTGTCTTGTCCAAGATTATTTTGAGAATGGAGGTTAAGAAATGGGGAATTCAGGCTTAACTCTCTGGTCTTTCCTCAGTTTCTTTCTGTGTAAACAGCAAAAGGCTCCTGGCTTGTCAATATTAAAATTCTTTGCTTACTTTATGATTTTTTAATTAACAAATTACTTATTTAGTTTTGCTTTTTGAGTCACACCCAGCAATGCTCACAGGTTATTCCTGGATCTTCACTCAGGAACTACTCCTGGCTGTGCTTGGGGACCATATGGGATGCCAGGGATCGAACCCAGGTCAGCTGCATGCAAGGCAAATGCCCTATCCGCTGTTCTATCACTCTGACCCCCTACTTTCTGATATTTATACTGTGTGATCAACTTCATCCAGCAAAGGAGGTTTGTCGGACTACTTTCTGTGCAAAACTGGGTTTTTTTTTTGTCCTTTTTGGTCACATACAGCAAAGTTCAGGGGTTACTCCTGGCTCTGCATTCAGGAACTACGCCTGAGGACAATATGGGATGCTGGGGATAGAAGGATAGTTGCATGCAAGGCAAATGCCCTACCCACTGTGCTGCTCCAGCCCTTCTTTTTGCATTACTTATGTCTCTGCTTCATTTTTTTGTTGTTGCTATTTTGGTGTCGAGGCCACACTTGGCAGTGCTCAGAGGGTCATGTGGTACTGCGGATTAAACCCGGGGATCCTGTATGCATAGCTTGTGCTCCAGCACTTTGAGCCATCCCCCTGTCTCCCTTCTACTCCCTCCCACAGTCTTTTTTGCCTGTGATTATCCCAAAATGTTCCCAAGACACAATTCATCTCTACTCAGTGAGTGCAGATGCACGGGCACCTAGACTGGGAGCTCTAGAATTAGGTGAGTGACAGCTCCTAGGAGACAGGAGTGGGAGCAGACAATTCCACTGTTTGAGAAGCAGCAGAAGTTTGGAGTAGGTTTGGGTGTTTGCTCTGTTCTTATAGCCAACAGTTCAGTCTGAGACTCGATAGAATGCAAGGGAGCACACATTCAAGAGATGGAATTCATTTATTCATTGATCTTTACTCTTTGAAGTCACACCCTGCAATGCACTGGGGTTACTCCTGGCTCCATCCTCAGGAATTATTCCTAGCAGTGCTGGGGGACCATGTGGGATGCGAGGGATCTAACCCAGGTGGGCAGTATGCAAGGCAAACACCCTACCAGCTGTACTATCGCTCCAGCCCCAAGAGATGGGATTTTAAAACCAACTTTATTTTAAAAGTCACTTTCACATTTAGGTGAGACCATAGATCTTGATGATGAAAAGAATCAGTTGAATTACTCTTAACTGTTTTGGAAATGGAAGGCAGCACAATTAAAATAGTCTTGTGCAAATTTAGACATGACTTATCAAAGATACTAATGAAGGCAGTATAATCAAAGTCAAGTCACAACAAATCAAAAGACATATTAATGGATTTATAGAATTTATGTTTGGAATTAATAATTTAAATATTCATGTAATTCATGTTGCACTCTAATATTTAATTAGTATCGGGAAAGTGCTTTTGTTTGTTTGAGTGACCACACCCAGCAGTGTTCAGGTTGTACTCTTGATTTTGTGCTCAGGGATCACTTCTGGCCGGTATTCAGGAGACCATATGAGGTGCCAGGGATCAAACTCTGTTTGGATCCATACTGGGCAAGCACCTTAACTCCTTTACTGTTTCTCCATCCCTGAAAAGAATTTTGAGTTACCACTAGAATTTTATCTATTATATTACATCCAACCACTAACCAGCATAATAGCTTTGGGGAAAATAATTTTCTTCAAAATAAGTTATAGATGATAGATAGATAGATAGATAGATAGATAGATAGATAGATAGATAGATAGATAGATAGATAGATAGAGGTGGATGGATGGATGGTGGTGGAGGTGGTGGTGGTGGATGGATGGATGGATGGGGATGGTGGATGGATGGATGGATGGATGGTGGATGGATGATAGATAGATAGATGGATAGATAGATAGATAGATAGATAGATAGATAGATAGATAGATAGATAGATAGATAGATAGATAGATAGATAGATAGATAGATAGATAGATAGATAGATAGATAGATAGATAGATAGATAGATAGATAGATAGATAATATTTTTGTGTGTATGTATATATCTGTGTGTGTGGGTGAGTGTATGTGTTCATTGGTTTGGGGCCACTACCCACTAGTGCACAGAGGGTATTTGTTCCTGGTTCTCTGCTCAGGAGTGACCCAGGTGGTACTTGGGGACCATATGCAATATTGGGGATTTAAACCAAAGTTGTTTGCAGGTGCTGTTAACCTCCTGCACTATCTTTCCAGATCTTCAAATAAAGTTTTACAGTAAATTATTCGTCATATGGAGAATTATGTAAAGTATAAACATAATGCTACCACGTGGAGCATTATGGAGTTCCAGAGGATAGTAAATGACTCAGCCAGCCCCTGGTCGAGTCCAACATAGCTCCTAGGGTTTGCTCACAAGTGCGGGAAGGAGGCACGCTGGCTGGACTTGGAGCAGGGATTTGGGGTCCTCCCATTCCTACACCTCTATGTCAGCAGGAATGACTGCAAGCTACCAGCCATCACAGCCAGCAACAGTGGAAGAGAGACACTCCAGACCCACAGCTGCTCCGGCATGTGACCTCAGAGTGGCCACATGAAAATCTTAGACAATAATGGAAGTTAGGACCAGGTCCTTCCCAGGATCTTTCACATTTACGCACTGTATACAGTTCTAGGCAGGTTCTCGCCCTGACCTGTCATCCCAGTGATTCTAGCAAAAAGCCAGAGGATCCCCCACACCATGAGGACAGTCACTCTAAACATCTGGACTCCACAGATCCTCAGAGCTCCACTCAAGAGAAAAGCCAATCTCTCCCCATTGTGTTTCATTGGTAAATGTATGAGATGAGAACCTTCTATTGATAGTGTACCACCCACACAGCAAAGACTGGCAAGCTATGCATTTCGTATTTCATATGCCAAAACCAGCAACAATTACAATTATAGACCTCATTCCCATGACCTGAAGGAAAGGTTTGAGGCTCTTCATGCTCCTGGGGTGAACTGATGCCTTTGGGCTACACTAGTTCATGACAGGACGTATTGAGATGTTACAGATGCCAGCCGGAGCAAATTGATGAACAACAGGAAGACTAGTGATACAAGTGATCCTTCTATGAATTATATTTTCTGTGCAGTATCCATGTAAATAGGAAGAGCAGACCCAACAAAGATTACTCCAAAATAGTTTCTAGACTCCTGAAGATGGACTATATATTCCTGAATAGGTCAATAAATAGAATGAATAACAGAGAATGTTTCTGTCCTCTATAGACAGTCTGAAATGAAGGGCATATTATCTATTTGCAGTCATATGATGCAATGACACAAGATATTATCTAGCTAATATGCTTAGGATATGACAAGTTTTTGTGCTTGTTTTGAGATTTATTTGAATTTACTTATTTAGAAATATTTTATTGACATTAATTTTTCATAACTTAAAATTTTGGTCAGAGAGCTTACTGTTGAATTGTTACCACACTCAGACTAAAGTTCCAGTGTCAACCAATCACCAATAAGCAAAGCAACCTCTGCTTATTCCTCCAGTCCCCACGCTTTGCCCCTGGTAAACACCAGTTTCACTGAGTTCAAGAGCTGGTTTTATTATTTCTTATTAGCTTATTTGATTTAGCAATTTATATTACAATATAAAAATGATAAATGTCTCATTTTTGTATATTTCACAGAGAATAATGATATCAAATTTGATCCATTTCCCCCAGAAAAGCCTTAATAGCTTTGGCGTCATATATTGACTCTGTATGTGTGGTTAGTTCCATTTTATCACAGAATGCCAAGTTTATTTTCAATTTTTAAAAATTTAATATTGCATGTTTCTGGGTACAGCTCTTGATAGTTAAACATAAAACAGAGTAATATCCCTAAGAATCATAGTTTTTTTCCCTTTATGTCTATGATATAATATTAATTATATGGGAATTACTGATGACTATTAATACATGGATATAATTAAAGCTATTTTGCTGATTTTTTCTCAGATGAGGTAAATAACTTGTGTAGATAAATTGAGAAAATTATTTTTATATTTCTCTGGATATTTTTTGTACTGCATCACTTTGATCACATTCTTAATAGCCATAAATACCAACAACAGTGCACTGACGCTTGAATTCACATTGCTTTTTAAAGTCTTGAGTTCCGTAAACATACGTTATGCCATGCCTAAAAAGATACTGTAAAATATTCTCAGCCCATAAGTCTGTGCTGATTTACATACCTCTGCTAGCTGAATCACAACTATTCCCTTGGTCAAATTTTCAAGTACTGGGCATTAGCAGTATGATCACATAGATAAACAATCTGATGCTTTATTTGATTTTTCTGTGTTTGTTTTAATGGAAGAGTAGAGAGGGAGGGCAGAAGGGTGGAGAATATTTGATTTGCTGTCTAGCCGACACAATTCTAAAACGCATTAAGCTGAAACTGCTACAGGTGTTTATTTTCTAACTCTTTCTCATATAATGGGAACAGTCAAGATCTGAACATGAGTCGATAGAAGGTTTGTAGTTTTATAATAAGCATATCAGCCAGTGGATAGAATAAACCCCAGTGACAGCTGTGATGGTTCTCAGAATCAGACATCTTTCAATAACATGTTCCCACATAGCTTATAGACACTGCTGTAGAATAAGGTCAAGGCTTATGGCAGATGTTGAATATCTCTTAGCTCTGTGAAATTTCTCTCTGTGGATTCGTACCTAACAACCATTACATTAAACTGCAGGTACAACGAAGTTCATTTCCCTCTTTGACATGATACCGTTGTAACTCTAGAGGCAAAGTCTTATGCTATTGCTGACTTTTAAAAGAACACCTCTATAAACCTGAAAGAGTGCAAATGGAAAATTGGGAAAGGTAGGTTTGTTTCAATCATCAGAATAAAAATCAATTATTTATCTAGCATCAACCACAAATCTCCTAACAGTATGATGTCCTGGAATGAGGATGCTTGAAAATTTTTAAAAAATAAAAAAATATAAAAATTGACAATATAAAAATTGTGAAAATTTCTGCAATATTAACTTGCTTCATAGATTTGATTCTAGCTATCTCTAATCATTACTATAATAGTAAATACTTCATAGTAAAAAAATGAACTGCTTTATCGATTGGTTCATTGGATAAAATCTTGTAAATAAGCAGCCAGGTCAGATTTACTCTAAGTATCTAATAAAGAAAAGACAGGAAGCTGTATATAATTGAGTCAAGGGCGTTCCAAGTAACAATGAATTTTCATAATACTTGTTGAAGTTCTTACAGTTTACCAAAACATTCTAGGTAAAAAAAATTACCTAGGTACTATAAAAAATGATATAGGAAGAAAAATTAAATTTCTATGCTCATTATTATTGGAGAATCTAAATATATTTTAACAAATTACATATATGATCAAAGTTATTAATAATTTTAAAATATGAGACTAGAACTTTAATAGTTTACAAAGACTATAGCACATTGTTTCATTAGAAAACCAAAATCATGCAGTTACTTTCTTCTAATTAACCATATTACTTGTAGAAGATACATGCCTCAAATATCTCTTTACCCTTCTTTCCCTGGCTCTGACCATGAAGTTCTTTTTCTCTCTTATCTGTTGGTAAGCTGCAGAGAGAATTTAGAAAAGTTCTGTAGAAGAACTCACTTTAAATTTGATAACAGGATTTGACCTTGAGTAACAGATATCATAAACCAGAAATTTGTTGACCATTGAGAGAAACTGTTTTCTGGACCTTAAGAAGAAAAATTAGTAAAGTTTGAGGGTAATTTGTTCCATGGTCACAGAAAAAGATTCAAGAAATTGTATTGCTTGAAACTAGTGATTCAAGACTACTTGAAAGAGAAAGAGCTGAATAAAATAGTAACCAGAGGCACCGAACCCACAGATCTTGCAGGCTAGCCTTCTTGTCTCTGGCATATGAGAAAGCATCCTTGTGTGTTATCAGACAATATTATCTTATTACTTTGTAGGATATACCACAATCAAGGGAAATAAATGGATTCTAGATCCTGTTAGAAAATTATTACCTTAAAAATAATAGCAAGGGGCCTGAGCAATAGCCCAGCGGGTAGGGCGTTTGTCTTGCACGTGGCTGGCCTATGCCAGCCCAGGTTCGATCCCCAGCATCCCATATGGTGCCCTGAGCACTGCCAGGAGTAATTCCTGAGTGTAGAGCCAGGAGTAACCCCTTAGCATCGCTGGGTGTGACCCAAAAGGCAAAAAAAAATAGCAAGAATATTACTTATATTTCATTTACCTCTCTCTTCTCTCTCTCTCTTTCTTTGGTGGTAGTGAGGCTCACACCCAGTGATACTAGCAGTTGCTCCTGACTCTACACTCAGGAATTAGTCCTGTGAGCATTCAGATGACCATATGAAATGACAGAGATCAAACCTGGGTCAACTGTGTACAAGGAAGTGCCCTACCTGCTGTACTATCACCCCAGACCCTCTTTTACTTTTTCTTGATGCTATAGTTTGTGTTTGGTCCTATCAATAAATAAAACACATACATACTGGCCAGAAATATTTTTTGAAAATTTTGCTCTTCTTTCTGAATATAACTGAAATTTTAATTTTTGGCATTAATTTTTTGTGTTTTCTCACAGAAACCCTGTGTGAGAGTTTATGTTTTTATTTTTCCTTTTACTTTATTTTTTCTTATTATTTATCATTCTCTGTAAGGAAATAATCACTAAAAAGAACTACATTCAAATTTAGTGACATCAACCAGTTATCTCAAAATTTTATACTTGAACAGTTATGACCATTTTAAAAGGGAACATGCATTTAAAGCAACTTACATGAGAAAATCTACATAGGTCTGCTATAACCCATTTACAAACTTTTCTAATTGTAAAACTTAATAGTTGATTATATCCTAAATTTGCTTTCTCTTTATAAACATGGCAGTATGTCTATAAAAATTATCACATTTCATCTAAGTAGCTAAACAGAATGTTTTCATATTTGTAGTTCATGACTTGTAACACAATAATCTGGTTAGAACTAGCCAATCTTTTTAAAAGTCAATTGTTTTGTTTTTTTTTTCTGTGTTTTGTTTTTCCCATTATCATGACAAGACTCATTTTGTATGAGGTGTATTTTGTATCTTCCTTCTAGTGGTGATATTTTGGGGAATAGGTTCTCATCATCTGCACAATGAATACAATAAACAAAGAGTAAATTCAGCACACATATTGTTTCATCTATATAAGCATGCTTAAAGGAGAACTCATTCTGAAATATCAACACAATTTTTGTACATTACATATTTCTTTAAGATACAAGAATCACTTGATCACTTGACATCCCATTATTCATCAGTTTGCTCGAGCAGGCGCCAGTAACATTTCCATTTGACCCTATCAAGTGCCAGTGTAGGTGGGCATTCACGTGATCTTTTAACATCCCGTGGGATCCAGTCGGTAACGGCTCTAGTCCAGTGGTCATCTCCAAATCACATTACATGTCGAGCCCATTTGATTTTTGATGCCTTGGTAAAAGAGACAGCATCCCTGACTCTGGAATAGCTATGGAGGTCGGAGCTCGGATTCCTTCTCTCACTTGAGTGAGGTGTGATATTCCAAGCATAGCTCTTTCAATTCCTCTTTGGGAGACCCACATAGCATTCTCATCCTGCTTTTCGTAGGGCCCAGTCTCTGAGGAATAAGTTAATGCCAGGAGAACGGTGGAGTTGAAGAGTTGTACGGAGCCGCAGGTTCTTTGTCCTTTTAGCTATTTCTTCGATGCTTTTGAAGGCATTCCATGTTCCTTCTCTCCTTGGGAAGGAATGGGAGTGAAGATAGCCAGTTGGCAACTACACCCCCCCCGCTTCACTGATGACATCATTCTAATAACACCAAACATTAGCCAAGCGGCACAAATGCTGGCTGACTTTGACCAAGAATGTGGAATGATAGGTCTACAGCTGAATCTCAACAAAACTATGTTCATGAAAAATGAGCTAGTTCCAGAGACCCCATTCACTCTCAGTGGAACAAACTTCTCTAAATGCAGCAGTTATGTGTACCTAGGTTGAGAAGTAAACATGATGAACGACCTAAAACCTGAGTTGCACAGGAGGAAGATACAAGAATACAAGTAGAATACCAAAGTCACTTACCTGTTCTATTACAGCAGTTAGATGATTTGTATCTGTTATCTCCATTGATTCATCTGTGATCAAAGAGTCAATTCCCCTGTCACTATGTGTTGTATAGTTTTATGTGTTCCTTAATTTGTTGCTGAAAATAAAAGCAATGAAAGGGTTGGAAATTGTTTTATTATTTAGGGAGATCACTCTAGATAAACAATGGTAGAATTCTATGTTTAGTATATGTGCTGCTGAAGTAAGCACAATGGTAGAATTCTAGTAATTATGAATGTAAGCATAGAAATGGGACAGAAGATTAAAATGAGGAGAAATGCAAATATAATTTATCCATTTAATGCTTGCCTTTTTTCTATTTATTCATTGAACAAATGTCTGTGTGTGCTCACAAAAGTCTGGCACCATGTTAATCAAGGAGAATACCAAAGTGAGAACATCTTTATGATCATAGTTCAAACATCAGTGGAGGATTCCTGAAAATCCATGATTAGTGTTATTTTTTTAAGTGTGGAGAGGCTTAGAAAATTCTTCCAAAGAAATTAGTACATGTTCTGCTCATGTAGGACAGTGTCATTAGTTAATAGACAAAGTTAAAAGTGAACTTCAGGGAATACATAACATTTGCAAGGAAGAAGACATGTGACAGAAGCTGACATATTAAGGAAAATGCTAATCAGGATACCTTTAAGATAATCTAATTTAGAAACCCAATAAGTCAAGAGCAGACCATGAAGGAGCATATAAGCCGAAGGTAACAGGAACCCAAATGAATTTAAGTTGCAGAATGACATAGTTAGATTTATGAATTAAAGTCTAGTGTAATATATGAAAGTCCTTTAGAAGGGAGCTACTTGAGCACCACTGACATGATTGTGTTTTACAAGAAGATGAGGGAGAGTACAGCATCATGGGAAAGTCATTCCTCAAACTACCCAGGGGACCCTAGACAATATTATCAAAGTCTCCAGAGTAATGTTCTTCACAGCAAATGAAGAGGTGGACTAAGTGATCTTTAAGGTCTCTGTCAGTTGAAATTACTAAGCTCCCTTTCTTCGTTTTGAACTCCTAACTCCTTATAAATGCAACTAATGAGTTGCCCCTAACTCAATATTGAAGAGACAGTGAGTCACATGATTAAAATGAGCCAATTAAAAGTTATGTTTGAGGATATTATCCACTTAATGAGGTATTCTGGAGGCAGAATTCTGATTATTAAATCCCCACAGTGAGCTGATTTGTGACAGGAGCCACAAGAGGGTACCGCACATGGGAGGAAAGTAATTGATTCCACACCTCCTACTTAAACAGCAGTCCGGCTACGTAGAATAAAAAATATAAATGAAATTTTATAAATCCATCTGTAGATTGTTTTTCACTAAAGTGGGCCAATAAATTTAAATATAACTGCCAACTCAATTTCTGCTTTAAAAATTCAAGTAAAACATTCAGTAGCCCAGATTTGTGGTGTTAAGCAACCATGACAGAGGAGTAAAGGACAGTTTTCGGACACTGCGAGGGTGAGGTTTATTGAAATGAAATTAACAGTTTACCTTATTTAAACTCCAGGCTTTTCATACATTGTCATTGCAAGGTAATTTCAATTTTGTATTAATGGAAATGTTCAGGGAACTTCTGACTCTTTTTTGGCTCTCTTTCAAGGAGTGCTTTGAGTATCCTACCCCAGCAGATCCACTTCACATTAATCTTGAAAGAATTTCTGGAAAGTTAAGATCTTTGCTTTTTAGAGAATGATTTCCAAAGAGTTATGGATCCCACTTAAACTATGAAGCGAGGCAGTAAATTTAAATAGAAGGGCAGTTATTTCCACAGAAGATGATAACAGTTAAAAAGCAAAATAAAATAAAATAATATTTGAATAGCTATTTCAGTTAGGACTAAAGAGAAATTTCAAATGCAGCAATTCTTCACAGGTTACTCATTGATACCTTCCTACTTGGGAAAACTTGAATATTACTAGAGAAGGATGGACCACTTAGATGCTTTTTTAATTCAATCTAGAATGCACTTAATATGTAATGTTAAATGTAAATTGTTTCATGTTTGTGTATTTCATGTCTTAAGAATCAGTATTGTCTAATTCTAGTTTTCTGCATTAAAATAACTGAAAGAACTTTAACTGTAAAATAAATAGAAAATAATTTTGATATTATTTCATCTCAGGGCAATAAATTTTCAGACTTTCATATTTTGTTTATAACAATGTCTCCCAGTATTCATTGTCATTGCAGTAACCCATAAGTTAAAGTTTGCTTTGACCATGGTGGATTGAGGAAATCAGTATGGACTTTCTTACAATCTTACATTGCTTATAACAGTGACTGACAGATCCAAGATTTATTATCAAGTAAATGGACTCCAGACTTTATTTTCTTCAATCAAAATGATTCTAGGAAGTTCTGATGCTGAGAAAAGTTCATGAATTCTAATTTTTAGCAAAAAAAAAATTACCTTTGATTACTATTGTAATTCATTTATATTCTCTCTCTCTTTCTCTCCCCATCACATGCCTATGCACCCACAGAGTAAAAAGAAACAGCTGCAAAGAAAGGAAAATGAAATTTCTTTTCATGCAGACAAAAACTGGAAGATGCATAGGGGTAGACTCTTATTTTACAATCAAATTTGACCCCGGCACCCCATTTACTTTCCTAATCCCAGCTAGGAGTGATTGCTGAACACAGAACCAATAATAAGCCTTGAGTACCCCAAACTGTGGCCTCCAAACCCAGACACACTCATACATAAGTCCTAAAGGATTTATATACTAGCAAAAATATTGAGTTCACTATTATCTGGTATCACCTGTCTTCCTGTTGCTCATCGATTTGCCCGAGTGGGCACGAGTAACGTCTCTATTTGCCCCTGTCACATGCTAGTATAGCTCTAGGGCATCTGCTCGCTACAGGAACACAAAGAGCCTCACACCATTCAGTCAGGTCATGGGAATGAGGTCCATCATCGTTACTGTACTTGGCATATTGAATATGACTCGTGTAAATTGGCAGGCTCTGCTGTGTGGATGGGATAATCTTGATAGTAGGTAGGCTCTCAGTTAACTCATTTACTGATGAACCACATGGCCACAAAGTGCAGGGAGAGCCAGTTGCAGCCCTTCCCCTTGTATCCATGTCTCTGGTTCAGTATACCTGGGCTTGAAATAGGCTTCTCTATAGGGTATGACTCTGATGAGCAGGGCTTGAGATTGGCTTTTCTCTTGGGTGGAGCTCTGACAAGCTGTGGAGTCTGGATGTTGGAAATGGCTGCCGTCATGATGTTGAGGATCCTCTGACTTCTTCCGAGGCTCTATAGGGATGGCAGGTCAGGACCAGAACTCGTCCTCCCTCCCGGATACCTCATCAGCAACAGATACAGGGAGAGCCGGTTGCACCTCTGCCCCATGTATCTGTGTCTGGTCAATAATTATAATTATTTTAGTATACTAAAATATTAATCATTGCTCAAAATGAAACAAATATGTTGACTATGTTCTGTACATTGGATAATTTATTTTTTAACAAATTTACTTTAGTTCAATATTATTGTCTACTATATGCAAAATAACTATTCCTTAAATATCTTTTAATGTTCAATTGTACTCTTCTGGAATTTCAGAGTTTTATGGCATGGCTATACTATTACAGATAAATGATCAGTGTTTTTTTATTGCTGTGGGTGTGATCCCTATCGGTGCTCAGGAGTTCATGTGCTCAAGTGACAGTGGATGCAAAAGGTAGAGTCTATGGCATTGCACTTGCAAATCATTTGCTCTATCTCTTGAACCACTCTGTCTCTATAATTTTATATAATTAATTCTAAAAACAGTCAAGACCAGAGAGATAGGAACAGCAGGTAAGGGACTTGCTTTGCATGGTGTAAATCTGATTTGATCCCTGGCACTGCACATGTGGTCCTCTGAGCACTTTTAGGAATGGAGTGATCCCTGAGCACAGTTAGGAGTAAACCTGAGCAATGTCAGATGTGGCCCCCAACAAACAAATAAAAAAAATAGAATTAAACAAATGAAGATTGGCCATGCTGTGGGGAAAACTAGAACAGAATAAAAACAAATGCAAAAAATGTGTGTGGTATAACATTTTAAAATAAAGAGGCAGGTTAGAATTTGAAGAATTAACACCATCGTTAAGGCATAGCTATTTTCATCATTCATATTTGGTTAATTGGTTAAATATTCCATATAGCAGATGGATGGATTTCATTTGTGGTAGCATTTCAAAGATCTCCACATCTTAAACCTCCAAACTTTTAAATATCACCTCATAAAGTAAAATGTCACTTGTCACTTGTCTTCCCATTGTTCGTCAATTTGCTCAAGCAGGTATCAGTAACACCTCCATTCATTGAGAATGAGATCCATTACTGTTACTGTTTTGGCATATTGAATATACCACCGTAGCTTACCAGGATCTTCCATGGCTCTGAGTTCATCCCAGAGTACCCAGTCTTTTTTTTTATTTTTTTACATTTATTTATTTATTTATTTATTTATTTATTTATTTATTTATTTATTTATTGACAATTACAAAACTGTTCATATTTGGGTTTCAGCCATACAGCGTCCCAGAACCCAACCCTCCACCAGTGCCCACCTCCCACCACCAATGCCCCGATACCCTCCCCCACCCCTAGCCTGCCTTTGTGGCAAGTTCTCCATCTCTTTTCTCTCTTTCTCTTTCTCTCTTTCTTTCTCTTTTTCCTCTGTTACATGTTGTGTATTGTAATAGACTTTCAACAATTATTGGTTTACTGTTCCTTTCTCTATCTTACCTAGTCTCTGCTCCCACACATTTGTGGTAGTTTCCACCTTTTTCTATGTCAGACCATCAACTATCCAGGGCCCACGGGGCAGAGTCCTGGGTTTAGACAAGCCTGTCTCCTGTCTGCCACCTGCTGAAGCAGCCAGGCATCACAGCCACACCTGCAACACCTAGAGGGGCAGGAAAAGTAAAATGACATTTTGCAATTATAACGGGGTTACAATTGTAACCAAGTTAAGACTATCAAGATAAGGAAAAAAAATCCTAAATTATTTAAGTGACCAGATATAATGACAGGGGTCCCTATAAAACAGATGTAGGATGATCAGAGTGGGGAAATGGTCATCTGATGACACAGGAAGAGTATTCAGAGATTGAAGTGAGTACTGGTTTTAAAGAGGCAAGGGGTTACAATAAGAAATATAATGCTCAAAAAATAAAGGAAGAGATTCTCTCTTGGAGCCTCCAGAAGGAATTAGCCTTGTCATTCCTCTGACTTTAATTACAAAAATTTCAGTTCAGACAGGTGAAAAACTAAGTTAGTGCTTTTATGTCATTAATATCAGGTAATTTGTAGTGGTAGGAATAGGGAAAGGTAGTTACTTATGATTGCTCTCATTCAAGAATCTCACAGAAGAGTCTTAAAATTGCAGCATAGTAAATTTGGTAAGAATATGAAGACTCAAGTTTTAATACCTGGGTTTAAATATGACTTTGCCCTGATGCTATTTATGATAGTTTGTACAGTTCCTTAACCTTTCTGTTACCTCAGTTTTCTCACCCATAAAATATGATGATAGTAGTTCTTAGAAAATGGGCATTTTAGAAAGCACTAATATTTGTAAATTTTTTGCAGAGATTTTGATAGATAGCAAATATTAAACTGGGTTTTGAAGCAAACATTGAAGTTATGATTATAGTTATGCTATTTTAATAGCTCAATAAATATGGACAAATCATATAACTTTTCTGTGATCTGATTTTATTATCTTGCAATAATGCTTGCAATACATTTGCAAAACTGTTCTGAATATCAGGAAAAAATGTATGGAAAGATTCCATCAGGTTTATTCATTCAAAATATTTAATAATAATCTACCATGAGTAAATTATTTTTATGTGTTCTGAAATCAAGTGAGGATATATACCTCATTATTCTAGTTGAGGTAATAAGAGTATAGAAAAAACAAATGAGTGTGTTATGAGGAAAGGGAAAATAGTAAGAAATCTCAGTTGCCCAGAATATTGATATGTATCTAATCATATCAACATACATAAAAATGGACTTTCTGCACCAGGTGACTTATAAATGTCAATATTTCATAAGTGCAATGATTTGTGAATTTCAATATTTGAAAACAGATGCTACTTTTGCTAAATTGAAGTCAATAAGGGGAGAATGGTATATGATAAAATCAGAGAGGTAGGTATGATTCAACATCTTGAATTTTATTTTTTGGCTAATGGAGATTTTTGATTATAAGAGGTCTTGATCTGACTTAAGTTTGTTAACATTATTCTAATTTGTTTTATGAAGTTTATTTGGAGCAAAGAACTAGTCATTCCTCTGAATAGAAGGCTATATCCCTTTATCACACTCTGTGTGAACTTAAACATATTCCCAGAAGTTAGAGGGTATGTTGCTTATAAAAGGTAAAAATTTTTGGCACTAACCTCCTCCCCGTATCTCTCTGACTCTCTCTGACTCTCTCTGTCTCTCTCTGTGCCTCTGTCTCTGTCTCTCTGTACCTCTCTCTGTCTTTCTTTTTCTCCTACATTTTTGTGTCTATATCTACCTTTCTTTCTAGAACAAACATAAACAATTATGGCCTGTAAGTCAAATTCATCTGGTACTCCACTTTTATGAATAAAATGCTTTTGAAGTATATTTATGTCAATTTTTTATACTATGTCCAACAACGGGGAGTGGCTATGGCACTGACTATATAACCTTTTAAGTTCAAAATGTTTATCATCCAGAACCTCGGTAGGAAAATATTGCCAGGTGCTTGATTATTTACATTATCTTTTTATTGCATTTACGATTTTTCACTGCACCTAAGTCATTTCTCTTGTTCTAATCCTTGGCTGGGTCTTTTGACCCTCCTTCTACTCATTTCTGGCTCATTTGGTGTCAAGCATCGCTTTAGTGTTCCTTCATGTTTTTTGTAAGTGATTTAGTTTTACTTTCCAACCTTTGGCCTTTTGGGTCACTTTATATCAACATATTAGCTTGCCTAATGATATTTTTTCTGTTATATCCCAATTAGTAGTATATCCAAAAGCAGTAACTATTAAATTACATAGGGAGAATGGTGTGCTTCCAAATTCTTCCTTTCAACTTCACGAATTTTCACTATTTAGGCATATTCAAAATGAAACTAAATGTTTTTTTTCTACTCCTTTATTTTCCACTCCATGAAAATTCTTTAAGAGAGAAGATAACACATAGCTATCTGGCAGGCACTTTAAGCAGATTTTTTGTTTGTTTGTTTTTGTCTTGTGTTTGGGTTGCACAAAAATGTGCTAGAGCTCAGGGGTCCATGTATGGTGCTAGAGATCTAACAGGAGTCAGCTGTGTGCAAGGCAAGTGCCTTACCCACTGCAGTAATTCTCTGGCCCTAGCTAGAGATGAGCTTGGTTTGGGTGTTTTTTAATAGGCATAATATGTTCTTAGAGTAACTATTTACTATCCTTTCCTTGATATTTCTCACATTTCCTCCTCACTTCCCTCATTTAAAATAATCACCATCATAATTTCCCTTTGTTCTGTTGACAGCCATTCTGCTGCATGATTCTGAAACAAATGTATTAATTTCTCTGTACCTTAGTTTTCTCTGCACAAAATTAAAATTAAATTGTCTCTAAAATATGTTTGACTCCATACATTCTCTAATATATTTCTGAACCTAAACTCCTTTAAAATTATGCACTTTACCAAATATATATAGTGTGTATTGAATTCTCTTCTTTTCAAAGCTCTTAGGAAAACTAAAATGTCTACACAACCTCTCATACTCATGACACAAAGGTGCTGCTCCCTGTGGTTCTTATAGAATGGTGGACTCACTCTCTTGATTCCTTAGGCACAGTTCTATTAAATACTCATGCTTTGAAATAGCTGAAAATACATCTGATATTTGTGATTCTTTCAGAAATGAAAATGTTTGCACCCTGAAATAACTCCTTCTTCATAACATAACAGCTAGGTCCCTGTATATTCAAGAAGTTATCAAGTAAGCCTGCCAAGAGGTGAGGAATTTTAAAACTATTTTACATTGAGAGATTTTTTAAAATATGGAAAATAAAAACCTTAGCTTACAGTATATTATCTATAATGGTAAAGTAAAAATGAAGTCAAATTTGAAAAAATAGCTTAAAAAATCATTGCAGTACCAAAACAGCCTTTAAGAAGTAAAAATCCTTCTTTTGACTCTTCTATGATTTTCATTAATCAGATGAATGTAACAACTTGATTAGGCTTTACGAGCTTTAAGAAAAGTCAGAACCACTTATACTGAAAAATAGAACTCAGGATGTAAATTATTCACAGTTCATTAGACTAAGACAAGCATTTCTCAGACATTTCTCTATGCTTTAGAAAAGCGACATATTGAACTCTATTTTACTATGAGACTCAAAATGGCAATTAACAGTCTTAAGCTGCATATAAAACCCAATATGAACTGCATTTACAAGAAAATTGTGTGAGAATCAAATTATGTTATCTTTGGTTTGAAGAACTAAGAAATAATTGCCAATAAGTATTCATGTATAGGGCCAATTTTTTGAAACAAGTTATTTTAATTACTACTAGTGTCAGGAGATGCGTGAGGGTGATTTTATTAGATTTAATGTGTTTAGTGGAACTGCCTGACTGTAGCTGCTATTCTTGACAAGACATTAGAATTTATTTTATATTTTTATTGTTCATTGCAGACCAATAAAATGATATTTAAGTTAATTTCTCACTTTGCAGTGCTTTTTAAAACTTCTGCTAAAATATAGAGCTGAGTGATGAATTGAATAGTATGATTTTTTAACAGCAACAGAGCATCCAGTGATGCTAGTAAGAAGATAAATGGATTTAAAGGCTGTGAACTTCTCTCTATATTTTTGTTAGGTAATGCCTGCTGTGTTAGATCATTGGCGAAGATTCTCCCTGTTATTTCTGCCCATGTTTCCAGCTTTGACTTGTACTAATCATTTGAAGGTTCCTGATGCTTTAAACGCTTCTTCCCATAAAGACAGTGACTCTCCACATTGCAAACAAACTGAATATTTCTAGAAAATAATTTAATAAAACCGAAGTAAAGGGTACAACAGCTACTGAAAGAAAACAAAATAAAGTATAAATTCTCTCTTACATATTGTGATAAGTTCTCTGAAAATTAACCCAGGATGAGGCCAATCATTATTTGGGGCGAGTAGATTGAAAATTCAGTATACTAAGGTTGACGTATCTGGACTCCTTTCACCTCATCTAAAAAGTTAACTACTTTCTAACTCAGGGCTATTTTCTCTTTCAGTCCTTGTAAATTTTATTCACTCTGAGCACCTAAAGGCTTAGCAAACATATATCTAGATTAACGTGTTTACTTGAAGCTGTGAATAGAGCAAAATTCAGAGAACTATATCTCAATGTTGATGTTGACACTGTGTGATATAAATTAACATTTTGCAAGATTTTCATTGACTAATAATTTGCAGTTATTTTACAATGAAAGAGCTTTCAGATGGTCTGTGGGAAAAAGTCAGAACTTGAAATAGAAATGAGCCTTAGTTATAAAAATAAATCTCTAGAAAGAAGAGGGGAGAAAGAAGAATGTTCTAATCTTACTTTCATCATAATCTTATTAGCATTTCTAGTGAGTAGTTCAAGTATCAGGCTATAGTCTTATGACTCTGTCTCATAAATATGTCAAGAGCAAAGTATAGTTATTTTAATAGTCTGTGTTGGTGAACCATCATGGATTTAATTAAGAGACAACTAGTGTATGAAATATGACACAAAAGCACAGGACTTAATGGAGAAATGTTTTACTGCAGATTTAAATCAGGGCCACAGACTTAATGATGATCCAGGCTCAGAAATCCTACTTAAATTTAATTAATGCAGACGAGTGTAAACCTGTTCATATGGGAAAGAAAAAGGCATACAGACATTAAAAAATTAGTGATTTAAGATCCTCAAAGTACACTATCTTATTTATTAGGTTATATGAACATGGATAATTAATAGGTTATTGTTTTGAATTTTATTATATGATATATTTAGGATGTAAGCTGTATAAAAGTCTTTAAAAACATTATTTCTGATACCCTCATTTTGTATGATAAAAGTGCCACCTCCTTTATTTCTTAGCAAAAACCGCAGAAAAACCAGAATGCATTGATGGTCATTTTTTTATCAGATAATGACTGAATGAAATGTAATTCTTTATCCTCTCAAAAGGAGCATAGCTGGTATATCTCTTGGTCTTGTATATGGGCATTAATAGAGGATGAACAAAATAATAGAAAATTTTCATATTTTACTAAGTATCCCTGGCTTTTCCCTCCAATAGATTCATAGAGCTAGAAATTCTAACATCTGTTCTATCTGTAAGTTTAGTATTATAACAGGGAGGAACAATCATAGGGGAATTTCTAAATCTATTGCAAGGAAAAAAACCTTCATGCTTTTATGAATTTGAACAATTTTGGGTGCATATTCATAATATGTGATTCTTTCTTTTTAATTTTCTTTTTATTATTACTTATCCCATGACCTAATATAATAGTTTAAAGCTCTTTATGTTCCTGGAGCAAGCGGCTGCCTTTGGGTTCTACTAGCATGAGACGGGACATATGGAGATATTACTGGTGCCCACTCTAGCAAATAGATGATGAACGGGAATCTAGTGATCTAGTTTTTCTTTTCTTTTTTTAAAAAAAAAATTATACCATCGTGAGATATATGATTATAAAAATGTTCATGTTTGGGTTTAGTCATGCAGTATGCCAGCACTCATTCCTCCACCAGTGCCCATTTCCCACCACCAATGTCCCCGATTCCCTCCCCTCCCCCAGACCCCCAGACTGCCTCTATGGCAGGCACTTTACACCCCCCCACACACACAATGTGGCTAGCACTATATAAATATATTATATATATATATATATATATTATATATATATATATATATATATATAATATATGCTCCACATCCGGACTTCCCTCTCATCAGAACTCCACCCAGCAGATGAGCCTACCACAGCCCGGCTCATCAGACCCACCCTGCAGCAGTCTTTTTCAAGTCCAGCTCAGGTATGCTGATCCAGAGACTTAAAGACATGGGGCAGAGCTGCTACCGGCTCTCACTGTGACCAGCCGCTCACGAGGCATCTGGGAGGGATGGCAAATTCCAGCCCTGGCCTGCCACCCCAGCAGAGACTCGCGCAACAATCCAGACGACCCCCACTCCATGAGGGCAGCCATTTTACACATCCGAACTTCCCTCTCATCAAACCCCCCCCAGCAGACCAGCCTACCATAGCCCGGCTCATTGACACCCACCCTGCAGCAGTCTTTATCAATCTGGCCCAGGTAAGCTGGTAGCTGATCCAGAGACTCACAGAAATGGGGCAGAGCTGCTACTTGCTCTCCTTGTGCCCAGATGCTCACGAGGCACTTGGGAGGGATGGTGGGTTCTAGCCCTGGCCTGCTACCCCACAGAGCCTCACAACAAGCAAGAGCGACCCCCCCACTCCATGAGGGCTACCATTTTCCACATCCAGACTTCCCTCTCGTCAGAACTCCACCCAGTGGATGAGCCTGCCACAAGCGGCCACGTGGTTCACCAATAAATGCTGGATTTAGAGGTGACTACAAGAGTATGCCACCCGCGGCAGAGCCTGGCAAGACTCCTTTGTCGTATTTGATATGCCAAATACCAGTAACAATTATAGACCTCATTCCCATGACCTGATGGAATGGTTTGAAGCTCTTTATGTTCCTGGAGCAAGCAGATGCCCTTGGCCTCTACTAGCATGAGACAGGACATATGTAGTTCTTACTGGTGCCCGTCCGAGCAAATCAAAGATGAACTGGAAGACAGTGACAGTGATACAGTGATATATATATATATATATATATATATATCATATATAAAGTATATATATATAAATATATTTAGAGGTTATGCATATCCCTTTGCTTACATCCAATGTACTTTATTTATTTTGTGGGCTTCTCATGCAATATCCAGGTGTAAGGGGTCACTAAAGTTTGGTTGGCCAAAAGGGACAGAGCTATGAAGCTGGATGCAGGGGAGTCTGTTGGGGGTAGAGAGTATGTGGTCCATACAAGTGATTTTATGCACACAAGGCATATGTGCCTCAGTTCTGAACCAGCGCTTAAGCCCTAATATCTGTTTCTTAGAAGACTTATACTGACCATAGCTAGGATTACTTGTCTCAGTTCTTAAGTAAAATTCATATTTTCTGTTTTGGTTTTTGGTCTTTCATCATTCTTGATGTTATAATAATATTAAGGAGCTTTATATAGATGACTATAAATTCTTTCTGGAGTATTTATAATTTTCAGAATCTAGTTTGGTATATATATTTTTTAATTTTTTAATTTTTTTTGCGTTTTTTGGGTCACACCGGTGATGCTCAGGGATTTCTCCTTGCTCTGCACTCAGGAATTACTCCTGGAAGTGATCAGGGGACCATATGGGATGCTGGGGATCAAAAACGGGCAGGCATTGGTCAGCCACGTGCAAGGCAAATACCCTACCCGCTGGACTAATGCTCTAGCCCCTAGTTTGGTATTTTAATGACATGCAGCTTGCCTAATCATTCCCTTATTTTATTTTATTAATGATTCATTTTAGAGAATCAGAATCATCCTCAGTGAATCACAGTAACTCCTTATTTATTCAAAACATTAACTGTTAAGAGTACTTATTTCATGTTCTTGTTTATTCATTGTTGATATTATTATTGTTACTATTTTTGGCATATAGAATACACCAGGGGTAGCTTGCCAGGCTCTGCCGTGGCTCTGGGTTCATCCCAGGGAACCCAGTCTTTTTCTATGTCAGACCATCAACCATCCAGGGCCCACAGGCAGAGGCCCTGGCTTTAGACAAGCCTGTCTCCTTTTTGCCAAACTTTACTAATAAAAAAAGTAATCTTCAGATAATATGGATATCTCAAAATAGTATGGCTGTACTTCTTTCTTGGACCTTTTTCTGAAAGAAAATTAAAAAACAAGACAAACTGCTACAAATGCTAATTTGTAGGATTATTTCCGTATTCATCCACTAGATTTCTACATTGTTTTTAATATTCAGTAATGTTTTAATTTTCATTGACATCAATTTTTAATTTTTTTCATTGACATTGCTGATATACATTTTATATTTTGCTAGTTTCATAATTCAACTAAATTTGACTGAAAAATTTTCAGCTAATCCATTGTGCTTTCTGTACCTGGTTTGTGCACCTTGATTGAAGCAACCTGATCTCATTCAGTTTTTTCCCTTATTTCCAGCATAGGAGTTTCTTTTCTGGTACAGTATTCTATGTAGGTAAAGAAATATTCATTTTCTTTCAATTTATTACAAATATGTTCCTGGTCCAAAGATGAAGTTAATTGCTAAGGCAATTGGTTTGCACACTGTGAGGACCAAGAATTAATCACTGCTATAACATACACATACACAAATATTTTCTTCTTGGCATCTATTTCTTTACCATTTTCAGCATAGAAATTTATCTTATTCTTACTTACTAAGAAGTATACTGTTCTATGGATTTATAAATAATATATATAGCCATATATTTAACATTCATTTGTTTGATATTAAACCTTTCTGAGATCCAAATGCAATTAGACATGTTAAGTTTTCACGATTATTTGAACAACTTTTTGAAATTTTTGATTAGGATAACCTTTGAGAGGGAGGTTTCTCAAAAGGCAGTTAAAAAAAATAATCATAGATTTTATTAACCTTTTAATGCTTTTAAAAATAGTCACTGCAATGGGACTTAATAATTATAAAGCAAAGTTTTAACAGAACTCACCTTCCTGTCATAAAGCTAACTGAGAGCAATTATTCTGCATCAGCAAATATCAGATCAAAGTAATAACATAACACAGTGAGTTTGAATGAATATGTTAAATAAACCTAAGTCAAAATACCAAGTTATTTCAGATAATTTGAGTTTGTGAAAGCCTTAAAGTATGTTTCTAAGTACAATAGTTAAAAATACAGTAACTCAGAATAAAAGTGAGTTTTAGAAAACAGTCAAGCCATAGTTTTACAACAAATTTGTGAGGGCCAGAGTGATAGTCCAGTGGGTAGGACATTTGCCTTGCGCTGCTGACCTGGGTTTGGTCCCCGCATCCCATATGGTCCTCCAAGCATGGTCATGAGTAATTCCTGAACACAGAACCAGGAGTAACCCTTGAACATTTCTGGGTGTGAACCAAAAAAGAAAAAATAACGAATTTGTAAGATGCATTTTATGTCATTGAATAAACAATGTAGAAGTTCACTATATTGCTATTTATTTTACTTTCATGTCTATAAATGCTTTAGAGCTAATTATAAAGTAATTTAAATTATCAAAATCAGTGGTGGCTTTGATATATTGACATTTTAAGGGTGTGAACCCTGCCCTCCGCCGGAGCCAAGTTTCCCAGGGAAGAGCGGAAACTCCATCAACGGGAACCAAGGCAAACTGCCTTGGTTTCAACGCGTGACCCCCTTTGGGCGCTGCGCTCCCTGGACTGGCTGCAAATCTCCCCCACAGGAGTGTGTGTGGACCCCTGCGTCTCCATGGACCCAAGTTGCCCCAGGGAAGAGCAGAAACTCCATCAACGGGAACCAAGGCAAACTGCCTTGGTTTCAACGTGGACCCCTTGGGCCCTGCGCTTCCTAGGAACATCCCAAAACTCAAAACCACGCGGGCCGCATCGCATACACACGACCCTCCTACTACCTATCTTGCATGAGGTACCAGTGAACCTTGGTTCCTACATCCTTGCTACCCACCCAAACTCTGCAAACAGACCAGACACCTACTAACTGTACTATCTAGTCACCCAAGACCCCACATTTGCAACCTACAATAGTCATAATGGTAAAGCAACGCAAAATTCCATCAAGCTCTGTGAGTGAAGTCACTAGTCCAGATGAGCCAAGCAATACCAATGAGTTGTATAACTTCTCTGATAAGGAATTTCGGAAAGAAATGTTAAGGATTCATACAGAATTCAAAGAAGCAATGGAATGCAAAATCAATAAAATACAAGAGGACATGATAGAAGAAGTGAAGAAAATGCAAATGGAAATGACAGATATTAAAAATGAGGTAAATGAAATGAAAAACAGAGTGGAAAGCCATCATAGCAGAATAATAGCTACTGAAGAAAGAATTAGTGATCTCGAAGACGAGTTCCAAAGATTCTCTACACAACACCAGAAGATAGAAAAAAAGCTCACAATTACCGAACAGACAAAGAGATAATCGGGATGAAGCCAGAATAACCAACATACAGATCATTAGGGTCCTAGAAGGGCAACAAGAAAACCCTAATGAAGAAGAAACTGTCAAAGCCATCATTGCTGAGAAGTTCCCGGAACTGAAGAACACTTACCTCAAGATCCAGGAGGCCCGTAGGATACCAGCTAAAAGACACCCCAACAAGAATACTCCAAGACACATCTTAATTAAAATGACAAAAGCTGTAGATAGAGATAGAATACTTAAAGCAGCAAGATCAAAGAAGGAAATCACATACAAAGGAACATCATAAGAGTTAGAGCAGACTTCTCTGATGAAACACTCCGATCCAGAAAACAATGGTGGGATATTGTGAAAAGGCTCAATGAACTGAAGGCCTCACCAAAAATTCTTTACCCAGCCAGACTCACATTCAGATATGAAGGAAAGATACACAACTTCATGGATAAGCAACAACTCAGGAACTTCATGAACTCAAAACCAACTTTAATAGGACTGAAGGGTCTACTGTAATACGACCAAACCCATAAGCACAACAAGCACAAACAGAAAGATAACACAAAATCTGATGACAATATTCTCTCTCAATGTCAATGGTCTAAATGCACCAATTAAGAGACACAGAGTAACAAAATGGATTAAAAAATTGAACCCAATATTCTGCTGTCTACAAGAAACACATCTGAATAACCAGAACAAACACAGATTCAAAGTCAAAGGTTGGAAGACCATTCTCCATGCAAACAACTCCTCCAAAGAGGCTGGTGTGGCCATATTAGTATCAGATAATATAGACTTCAGGCTGAAAAAGGTTAGAAGGGACAACGAAGGCCATTTCTTATTACTTAAGGGGTATGTACACCAGGAAGAAATTACACTACTAAACATATATGCACCCAATGAGGGGCCAGCAAAATACATAATGCAACTGCTAAGAGACCTCAAAGAAGACATTGACAGTAGCACAACAATAGTTGGAGACTTCAACACTGCTCTATCAACGATGGATAGATCAACAAGACTGAAACTCACCAAGGAAATATTGGCCCTGAAGTAAGAAATGGAAGAAAGAGAGCTAGTGGATATATACAGGGCTCTTCATGCCAAAAAAGCTGAATACACATTTTTTTCTAATGCACATGGAACATTCTCCAAGATAGACCACACACAGAGCCACAAAGCATACCTCAATAAAATAAAAAAAATCGAAATTGTGTCAGCTATCTTTTCATACTATGATGCACTAAAAATGGAAGTTAACCGTACACAGAAACAGGGAGTCAAACCAAACACCGGGAAACTGAACAGCTCACTCCTGAGCAACAAATGGGTCATAGAAGAAAACAAACAGGAAGTCCAAAGATTTCTGGAAACAAATGAAAATGAAGACACCAACTATAAGAACTTGTGGGACACTGCAAAAGCCATGTTAAGAGGGAAGTTCATAGCTCTGCAAGCATTCATCAGGAAACAAGAAAGGGCCCAGATAAATAAACTGACTACACAGCTGAAGACGTTAGAAAAAAAAACCAACAAAAGGAGCCCAACCCAGGCAGAAAAAAGGAAATAATAAAACTTAGAGGGGAAATCAATGAGCTGGAAACCAAAAAAAAAAAAAAAAAAAAAAAAATCCATACGATTAATGAAACCAAGAGCTGTTTTTTTTTTAATAAACAAGATTGCCAAACCATTGGCAAGACTTGTAGGACAGGGAAAGGGAGAACCCAAATAAACAGAATCAGAAATAAAAATGGTGACATCACAACAGAAACCACAGAAATCCAAAAAGATCATCAGAGATTACTTTGAGAGCCTGTATGCTGTGACACATGAGAGTCTAGAAGAAATGGATCAATTCCTGAAGTCCTATAACCTCCCACGGCTGAAACAAGAAGACCTCCAATACCTGAATAAGCCTATCACCATTGAGGAAATAGAAACAGTAATTAAAAATCTTCCCAAACACAAAAGCCCAGGTCCAGACGGATTCCCTAGAGAACTCTACCAAACCTTTAAGGAGGACCTACTGCCAGTCCTTTTCAAGCTCTTCCAGGAAATAGAAGAAACAGAAACACTCCCAAACAGCTTGTACGAGGAACATATAACCCTGATACCCAAAGCAGGGAGAGAAAACACAAAGAAAGCAAACTACAGACCAATATCCCTGATGAACACGGATGCTAAGATCTTCAACAAAATATTAGCAAACAGAATCCAAAGACTCATCAAGAAGAGTATACAGCATGAACAAGTAGGATTCATCCCGGGAATGCAAGGATGGTTCAAGATTAGCAAGTCAATCAACATAATACATCATATCAATAAAAGAAAAAATAAAAACAATATGATCCTATCAA